>CATIWR010190066.1:0-41183 GCA_949677035.1 Omphalea diandra
CCCCCCCCCCCCCCCCCCCCCCCCCCCCCCCCCCCCCCCCCCCATTAAGCAAACCAAAGAAGATTTGATTGAACTAAACGAAATGGTTTTACTTTTGCAATTGCTTGTTTGTTTTTTTGTTTTTTTATTCGGAGGAAGAATCCTATTGTGGTGGTGAATGTTGTTAATTGCAATAATTGGTTGGGTTTGAGAGCGAGATTGAAGATTTTTGGTGCTTCTTGTTGGGATTTAAGAGTGGCAAGCATAATTTGGCTTCTTGTTGAACATGTAATCACAAGAAAAGAGTTCACCTTTATCAGCTAAGCTATTGGCGTGAATGTAATGTGGTTTCTATCTTTTTGTGTGTGTTAGTGAATAATTCAGTCCAAGGTTTGAAGAAACAATGAAGTCTTTGTTGGAACTAAGGGGAGCGGGGAACTCTAATCTGGTTTTTGTGGTTTTGAGAGGAAAGTTTGCAACTTTTTTATGGCTATATTAGTTTGTTGGCACAACAACTTATGCAGTTGCAAGTCAACTAAGTTGATTATTTTCTCATGGGTCCTGAGTCGTTTCATGCCTAGTTGACGTCTGAGCAAGTGTATCATTGCCTAAGGCTTGATTTTGGGGAGCCTGGCATCATTATTTACTGAAGATGATTTTCTATGTTGCTTCTTAGATGAAACTTTGATTTAGATTTATATCATGAAAAGTTGGAAATGTGACTGATGTGGTTGGGATGACAGAAAATGAATGTTTCATTCCAGTAATTTGGTTGAAAACCTTGGTAAGCTCTTGATATATAACTATAAACACATCAGTTTTTGTGAAATATTGTTGCCTGTTTAATCATATAATTTGCTAGTACAACATAATTGGTGGTATAAATAGGGACAATGTGTATCTTGGGATATCTATTTCCGTTTCCCTGGCTTCCTGGGTCTGATAAAAGAGATGCTCGTTGTTGCTAACAAAACTAAACAGATACATATGAGGAAACATTCTGCTATCCAGCATCTGTGTTGGTGGTGCTTGACACCATATTATTGAGCAATGATTTGAATAAGGTAGTCATATTGTTCCTCCATAACCATGCAGAGTCCATTTGGAATGTCCCACCAGCAAGCCTTGGCACAGGTTACAGCTCAAGCAGCACTAGCTGCTCAATCTCAATTCCAGTTCCAAGCTCAATATCAACCTGCTCCAGCAGCAGGCTCCACAGAGTTATTGACTCACCATACATCCTACAATCCTGGTGAAGCTTCACAGCAGCAGATGCTGCCTTCAACATCAGAAACTCAAAGTACTAAGGTGGAATCATCAGATCTCTTTCATTCTGATAGGAAACAGCAACCTCCTGTTTCTGTTGATAAACCGAGTGATGACGGCTACAACTGGCGCAAATATGGGCAGAAGCCAATTAAGGGTAGTGAGTATCCACGAAGCTATTACAAATGTACACATCTGAATTGTCCTGTCAAAAAGAAGATCGAGCGTTGTAGCAATGGCCAGATAACTGAGATCATCTATAAAGGCATGCACAACCATGAGCAGCCTCAAGCCAATAAGCGTGCAAAAGATAGTGGTGACCTAAATGGGAATATAAATTCTCAGGTCAAAGCTGAACTTAATTCCCAAGCTCAAGCTGGAAATATGAAGAAGATGAATGAGATGATCCCTGCTCACGCAAGGGAGCAGGACTCTACTCAAGTGGATCCAACGGAACTACCAGGATCAAGTGACAGTGAGGAAGCAGGTGATGGAGCAACAAGAGCAGAAGAAGGGGATGATGATGAGCCAAATCGTAAAAGAAGGTAAGTTAGGAACCTTTTGGTGTATGTTATCATAACCGGATCTTTTTTCCTTAATTTTCTTAACATATCTTGCCCTGAAGTGCAGGCAGACAGATGTTGGGTTATCTGAGGTTGCTTTACAACACAAGACAGTGACAGAACCAAAGATCATTGTTCAAACAAAAAGTGAAGTTGATCTTTTAGATGATGGCTACAGGTGGCGCAAGTATGGGCAGAAGGTGGTCAAAGGGAATCCCCATCCTAGGTGATTATTGCTTTACATGTTTCTTCATTCCCCCTTTTTTTTTTGGGTCAAAGGTCTAGGTGAATTCCAGGGATTTTCCTAAACATAATAGTTATGTAAATCACATCCCAATCCTTCTTTGTTTCCCTCATTCAAGTACCAAAACCAAATTTGGAAATTTCTATCTTTTCTACTTTGAATATATATTTTTTATTTTATTGAAAATGGTGATTTTGTAGTGCTTGGAGAAAAAAGAGGTGAATCAAAGATGAATTATGATGACTGGTTGATTGCTTATCAGCATTAAAAACATTTTCTGTCAACACAATTCAGAAGTCCTTTTATTTGGGGCATTATACGCTGGAAAAGTATATATGCGCATCACCCACTGAAACAAGGATGATTGAAAAAACAAGATAGAGAAAAGCTAGACACAGGATTTATGCATGATGCTGGAAAATTTAATATCTGCACAGCACAAATGTTATGCCCTAAACTCTGTTATTAGTCCCCCTCCCCTGAGATCCTCTTTAATGAAAACTCCTGATACTAGAATTTTGTTATATTTTCATGTTAAACTCTTTGGATTTGAGCCATAATCTCAATAGTTTACACATAGCTCTCACCTTATGTTTTTTGTCCTTCTGCTATCCTCAATATTTATCATAACTGGCAATATATATTTTTGCTTGTTCATGAAAATTGTTAAAATAATTTACCTTCCAGAATTTTTTCTGCATGAACCTTCTTGTTTAGATTTGTTTGACCGTTCAGCCACAAACGGTACCTTTCCTAGAAGATTTTTTTTCCATGACCGCATTATTTTGGTCACTTCTTTAACATATTAGCAATTACTAATTAAATATTTGGTTTAACTATAAAATTTTTGCTTGAAAATAAATCATCTGATCTGATGATGTTGTTGGCACCATGAGATTTGAGTTTCAGGAATCTAGACTCAAGCAGGGGATTTCATGAACCGCTTTCAAATTATATATTATTGAAATGGAGTGCAAAATGGAAATGTTTGCATAGCAGTATTTATTCTTCTTTTTATAATTAAAATTGCTAAAAATTTTGATAGAACTTTATCTCAGCCGCTAGTTGTAATGATATTTTCTTTGTTCTTAATCTGTCCTATCTAGCTCCTCATCTGCTATTAAAGCAGGACTATTGCCTGTTTCTTGTTCTATTGACCCTCATGCTTCTTTTCATCTTTCCTCTTGTGAAAATGGATTTGCCATCACTTCCCTTTCTTTTCTTTTGGGTTTGGACAAGATACTGCAAGTCTTGGATTTTCTGGATTTGTTATCACTTGCAATCACTGGTAAAGTCTTCACAATTTTCTGGTGATTTAACAACTGAAAGTTTCATGCCATCTACATGTATGGCTAACAGATTTTCTACATATGGGTTTCAGCCTTTGTCACTCGTATGTGTTATCGTTTATTTCATAGTTGATCTCAAACAAGCACAGTAGTCTCCTTGAAACTCAGTGAATAGGAAAATCAAAGTACAAGCAGATGGTGACAGTTTGTGTTTTTACTTAAACATCTTCAGTGCCTACGAAAGTGTACGTTGTGCAGCAACATATTGGGTACATTTTCAATATTTATCTTCAATTTCTTCAGTTGCCTTTTGATTTGGATCCAACAGGTTCGTTTGTGCACCCTGCATGCTGTACTTGGGCTTATGCTAGGGTGTGCGTCCTCTCTCAGGGATCTTTCTCAGAGAGAGAGAGTTTAATTACCCTATTTTTCTTGGGTTATTGTTCTGATATGTCAAGATTGTTTTAGAATCTTAAGGTATGCTAGCATGATATAACAAGTTTTTGCAATCATGATTACAAAGAGAAATGCTCAAATTTGTTGCCTGGAATGCTAATTATGATCAAAAGCTGGGCATGCCATGTTTTGCTATCCTACTGTGTCATACTAAGTTTCATATTCTGCTCTGAACTATTGATGTTTCAATCTCAAATGTTGCTTCTTATCTGTGAGGATTTCTTCTGACCCACCGATTAAATGGGCAGGAGCTATTACAAATGCACTAGTGCAGGATGCAATGTCCGTAAGCATGTTGAGAGAGCTGCAGCAGACCCAAAAGCCGTAATAACTACATATGAAGGAAAACATAATCATGATGTTCCAGCAGCTAGAAACAGCAGCCATAACACAGCCAACAACAATGCACTACAGTCGAAACCTCAAAAGGTAGTGGCTCAGAAGCATGCTTTGCTCAAAGGAATGGATTTTGGCAACAATGACCAAAGACCAATACTTCTACAACTAAAAGAAGAGGAAATCACTGTATAAATGCTCTCTCTGATGATAGGTGCTAGAGAAACCATAAGACGATTCCAGCCAACTGACATGGTATAAGAAAGGAAATTATTGGAAAGTTGTGAGAATTTAGTATTAATGGTTCTTTTATGTATTTTTACTTTTTTGGATGAAATTTAAGTGTAATAGTTCTACACAAGTTAACTATTTTGACAGAGAATGCTGTATTCACTACATATTTTGTACGATTAAATTTCACAAGTGACTGTATATGATCATTCACACTTAAGTGAAGATGAATAACCAATGTTTGGATGTAATTTGAGTTATCTTTATTTTCTGCTCATGAAGGCTGTCTCCTGATTTTCTGCGGAGGAACATAGTAGCTATAGAGGCAAATTTGGAAGCAATTTGCAAACTTTAGATCATGTGGTTTGTTGTTGACTGGTAAAAGTTTTACTTATCAATCCACCATCTACCTTTATCTTTTAGTTCTTTTTCATGTCACTATACCATTATCAATGGCTATGATTATTTCCCTAATTGTTAAATAGCAGGATTTTGGCTGTATATATTATCATCCAAGAGAAAAGGGATATTCTGATAAATTTTTAGGTACTAATTCATAATGGCTCGTACCATTATTGTCATCTACATGATCTCTAGATGCATAAGCTAAGATAGTGACAGAGTTGCCTAGTTGATTAGGCTCAACTGGAATCCATCTTTAGGTTACTGATGGCACAAGCCTATTTTGGACAAAAATTAAAAGGTGCTACATTATGAGCCTAATGCAAAGACAAGAAAACAATTATAAATAGGATGGTAATGGTTATGGTCAGTTCTTGATGTTTCTCCTCCTCTCCTTTTTGCAAAGACAAGATGGATTACAGGATGGTAATGGTTATGGTCAGTTCTTGATGTTTTAAGCATTACGTTTGACTTCTTTTTATGCTTTTAATAAAGGATTAAGAATAGGATTATGAATTCTAAGTGTGGATGCTTTACTACTTTTGAAATGGTCACGTTGTGTAAAGTCCAATGACGGATTCTAGAAGGTATAAACACTGACAGATTATTCCACCTATGATATCTATTCACAGTACTTGTATGATCCTAATTCAGTCTTGACAGAGCAGTGGTCAGGCTGACCACACCAAGTCCTCCAACTTAGACAAATTTCAAAGCCCTCACTAAGCTATCGCACCAAATGCAATCAATTCACATAAATAATAAACATTGGTGACTATGAAAATGAAAATTGGACATCTATCAAACAAATCCTTGAAATATTCCAACAATGCAAGTAAAGCTGAATTCTCAAAAAAAAAAAAAAAAACAAAAGAAGTAAAGCTGAAACATCGTGTCCATTTGATTAAGGAAAAAACGAGGATAATGAAAAGAGAAATTGAACTTATTTGCCATTTTCATTTTCATTTTCATTTTTTGATGATGGTTAACTATAAAAATTTATGGTTAGTTATACACTTGCAAATTATTCTTTGAAAATGGATGCAATTTAATCTACGTGAATGTATCAATTTAATCCATTCGAGGAATATATTGAAAAATAAGAACTAATATTATTTTCAAATCTTATAAATGTAAAATTTTTATTTTTTAATATTAACAAATATTATTAATATTTTACTAACTTTATATTAACTTAATTTTAATGGTATATCACGAAAATTATGAGTTGTAACAGCAAATTAATTAACCAAAAAAAAAAGCAGAAAATAAAAGGGATTAATAGAATGGGGTATACTGTAGTTGGTACTGGCAGTTGGGTGCAACCACCAAAGGACCCCTCCCTCTTTCTCAAACCAATTCAACTAACGGAAAATAATAACAACAGAACCTCTCTAACGGTTACATTTTAGCTTTTTCAGTTTCTCCTCCTCTCCTTTTTGCAAAGACAAGAAAACACAAAAGAAAAGAAAGCCATCGCCATGACCATAACCATAACCATCCTGCTGAACCAAAATGGACCCATCACTCCTCCTTTAATCTCGGACAGTTTTAGCACCAGACATCCTGCGCGAATCCCGAAAACAATTTACGACAAACCCTCACAACCCATTGTCCAAAAAACACAAGCAAAGAAAATTTTCTTTGGTTCATTGTTTTTCCCCCCCTTTCTTTTGAGCCTAATGCAGCGCCAATATCTGATGTAATGCGATAGTGATAAACCAAAAGGCAGACCCATTTTCCCGATCTGGGGGTTGGGTCCTAGATTCGGGTTAATGGGTTGCGTCAGCTCCAAACGGGCAAGTTCGGCGCCCGTTGCTGGCTCCCCTGTCTTAGACTGTTATTCGGTGCATTCACTTGCTGTTAATGCTCCTAGCTCGGCGGTTTCGTCAAGAAACCCATCTGGGTCGTTGAGTTTGCACAAGAAGAAGGACAAAAAAGATGGTAGTAGATGCAAAAAGAGTAGGGGTAATAGTGGTAGTAGTAGTAGTTATGGCGTTGATGGTAGTAATAGGCAAGAGGAGGTGAAAAATGGGAATCAAAAGAATGGCAATAAGTTGAAGAGTGGGCCCCTTGATCCGAAATTGGGATTGTCCAGGAGGCATGTTGGGGCGGAGCAGATGGCCGCCGGGTGGCCTTCTTGGCTCAGTTCTGCAGCTGCAGAAGCCATTCATGGTTGGGTGCCTTTAAGGGCTGATGCTTTTGAAAAATTAGAGAAGGTATTTATTTAAATTATGGATTTACGAATTTTCTTTTTTATTGTTGCATTTGATTTAAAATGTTGGATAAATAAAATACGAATAAGAGCACGTCGTTTTTGTTTTTTAGTTTGGTAATTGGTATACTGGAAATATTTAAAAGGGATGGGGCATGATTAAGGTTTGAACCTTTTGATCTTGTTCACCGTGGAGGGAGACACTCGAGCACCTGATTACTGTACATGGAGATGGTAGTATTAGTACTTATTTATTTATTCTGTGTTGGTTTCAAATTAATCATTTTTCTGGGTACATGATAAAGAGGTAAAAAGGATTCATATGGTTTCTGAACTTTTTAAAAGTTTTGTAGGTAACATAAGAAAGTTAAGGGGGAAGGATTGATATGGTTTCTGAATTTTTATAAGTTTTAAAAGTTCTATAAATGTTAGTCACAGTTTGTGTTGTTGCTTCCTTGTAAATGCTATGCATTAGATTTCTGCTAACCCTCTGGTGGAAAGAATTTTGATTCTAATTTGGAAATTAGATGATTGTTTACAATATTAGTTTGTATGCAAAGTTTTTCAATTCTGTCAACCAATTGACCCAGACAAGATTGAAATCCGCGTCTTCAAGCATATGAAAACAAGGTGAGATGGTGTGGCAAGGCTGGAGTTTCTTCGAACTTTAATTGGTGTCATTTGACTATATTTAGTTGGAATGATTCATGAAATGTCATAGAGATCCATAAGGTTCTAGATTCTTGCTGCTCTGAAGTTTGTGAGAGCAACTGAATTGTGTGTAATTTGTAAATTTTGCTCACATTGGATATTTAATATTGTTGCCCCCATCAGCTTCACTAGGAGTAAGCCTCAAAGTATAAGTTGAATGATATAAATTAGATTCAATAGACAATAGGATTGTTAGCTTTGAAAGACTGGAATCTCATTTCTCAATATATTAATTCCTTTAGGAAAGCCTTAAAATGTAAGCCAAATATGCCCATTAAAAAGGTTGCCAGTCGGTCATGAGTTTGTAATGATAGTCTACATTTGTTTGGTAGCAATTCATAACCCTTAACAATTTTTTGATAGGAAATTCAATGTGAAGTCAACGTTAAACTCTCTAATATTTTTGATATGCAACTGATGTTAAAAGTGCTATTTCTTCTTTTAATCTCTGTCTTTAATTATTTGTTTTACAATGGGTGGTTCTATGATCATGCTTTAGTCATTTCTGTCAATTGCGTTGTTTGAGATGTGTTATTTTCAACTTCTGCCATGTGTCTAGATTGGACAGGGGACATATAGCAGTGTGTTCCGAGCACGTGAAGTCGAAACTGGGAGGATGGTTGCACTAAAGAAGGTGCGTTTTGATAATTTCCAGCCAGAGAGCATTCGGTTTATGGCACGCGAAATATTCATTCTTCGCAGGCTTGACCATCCAAATGTTATAAAGTTGGAAGGAATAATTACATCTCGATTGTCGAGTAGCATATACCTTGTATTTGAATACATGGAGCATGATCTTGCTGGACTAGCGTCTTCTCCAGACATCAAGTTCTGTGAGTCACAGGTCTGTTTGTTACAAGATATGGAAGATTTGCGTCATTGTAATTTCTCCCTCTCTTCTCTTCTGAGAAGTTTAAAAAGTTTAGGTGACTTTCTGTGTAGGTCAAGTGTTACATGAAGCAACTGTTACAAGGGATTGAGCACTGCCATTTACGAGGTATAATGCATCGAGATATTAAGGTGTCCAACATTTTGGTCAACAATGAAGGGATTCTAAAAATAGGAGATTTTGGATTGGCAAATGTCCTTAACTCTAAAAACAAGCATCAACTAACCAGTCGTGTAGTGACTTTATGGTACCGTCCTCCTGAACTGTTGATGGGCTCAACTAGTTATGGGGTATCTGTGGACCTGTGGAGTATAGGCTGTGTATTTGCAGAACTTCTCGTTGGGAAGCCTCTCCTTAAGGGGAGAACTGAGGTAATCATATCATGTAGTATCAAGCATATGTCTCTGTTGTGCTTTGAGTAATTAAATCTTGTTAGGGGAGGTGAATTGGAATTGACAGAAAAAGAAAGCAAAATTAGTAGTTTCCTTTATCATTTATTTACTTCCTATCTATCATCTTTGTCCTGTGCACTTCTTAGTGGCTTTTACAAATTAAGCAATGGCTAAACAAATGATATTTTTGAAGCAAAAAAAAATCAACGTATTGTCATGTTTTTGTTTGACTTCCTGCACTATAGAATCTTGAGTTACATATTGAAAATGACATCTAGGGATTACTTCTTAAAGTTATAACAAGCACTTTCACCATTTCTTCATCACTGTAGGGGAAATACAAATTGTTAGATTCTTATAAGTTCAGATGAAACTCATCATCAGATTCCAGTAAGTATAGTTCTAGGGAAACATCCAATATTTAGCATGGATTATGTTTTTTCCTCTCTTGTTAATATCTTATATATTTGGCAATAATTGTTACCCTTCAATCAGGTGGAACAACTGCATAAAATTTTCAAGCTTTGTGGTTCTCCTCCCAATGAGTACTGGAAACAATCCAGGCTTCCTAATGCTACCATGTTTAAACCCCAGCATCTTTATGAAAGTTCACTTCAAGAGAGATGTAAAGATTTCCCAACAACTACAGTGGACTTGATTGAAACTTTTCTTTCTATAGAACCAGAAAAGCGTGGGACTGCCTCCTCAGCCCTTGTGTCTCAGGTAACTCCCAATGAAATTAATTTCCAACTAAATATCAAACCTGAAATATATTCCATTTTCAAGTGTTTAGTTTATGAAGTTTCGTGAGATTATTTTTAATTCTTTTTTGTTTATAGTTTTAGTTGTTGTGCTTACCTGTTTTCTGAGGTTACATAGTTATGAGAACTTAACAATTCTGTGAAATTTATAATTTTGGCTTCATCTTTTATTCAATATATGGTAACATTTATGCCATTCACCTTTACTTTTTTTTTTCTTGCTTGCAGTATTTCAAAACAGCACCATATGCATGTGATCCATCAAGCTTGCCAAAATATCCACCTAACAAGGAAATGGATGCTAAATATCGAGAAGAAGCACGGAGGTAAAACTCTTAACCGTTACACTAAATTGGAAAAAAAAAAAAAAAAATGAAAGGATTGTAACTATCCTAGGTCTCCTGATGTTTCAGATTAAATTGGTTTCGTTTTTGAGTAAAATCCCTTCTATTGGTTTGAGTTCAATAATACATGTAATTGCAAATTTGCAACTATGATTCTTTGAGGTTTTACTTGTAGTAGGGGTTCTTAGTTTTTTTTTATAACATGCTTAAGACAGCAATTACAGGCTTCGAATATTTATTGTGATCATGTTAATTTTGATGGTATATCAGTTAAAAAGCCTGGTTGTTGATTAGGAAGCTAAATTGATACTCAACTCCTGGAATCTAACAAAATTACTAGTTTTTAGTTATATTTACAGGCAGAGAATTTACATCTCTGGAGTAGATTAATCCATAAGAAACTTAGTGGTTAGCAAACAGAATGAGGTGATTTTGTATTCAGGCTAGGCACTCCTACCGTGCTTTTCAAATGTTTGACATTGAATTACTGTTGTACATTCAGGAAAATGATTGGTGGTGGTAGAATGAGAGATCCAGGAGCACCAAGAAAACCAAGAAAAGTTGATAAAGCATCTCAAGAACGTAGCGATTTCATTAAATTTGCACTAAAAGAGGTTTCTCTCTCACTTGCTAGTTTGTTCTCTCTTCCAGCTGTAAAATGAAGTTGGTTCCCAACAATTGGTTTCTTTATTTTGTGCAGGAAGTGAAAGGGTCTCCTAAATTTGTTTATAAGATCAATGACAGTGCTCAATTGAACAGTGGAAGAGAAGGTATGTGCAGAGAATTAAATTGTCCATTGGACACAAAAGAGACTTCCCAGGCAACAAAAGGGGACTACTTTTTCACAGGACCAGCACCAGTCATAGCATCAAGTGGTTTCGCATGGGCAAAAAGGCGGAAAGAGGATGCTGCTAAATCAACATTATCTTTTAATCAGTCAATCTCAATGAGTCAAATTAGTGCATTAGATACAAGCTTCAACTTTGCAAACAGTTCCTTTAACTTAATGAAAGAAGAGGACAGAAGACACAACTCTCATGAGGCTACAGCCAAGCATGCGATGCAGAAGCAGAGAAATCGTTTTGATTCATCAGACTCTTTTGATGCATCTAATATGTACAATTTCTATAATTCAAATGCAGCTGATAGAGCAGATGCTTTAAGAGTTGACCTTGTAAGGCTAAACCATAATCACAAAATATGGTCTCTTGTTAAAATGAATCACAACTAATTTCTTTCCTGACTCACTTCCATTTCTTAATTTGTTAGGATTACTCGAAAGAAAGAGAGAAGGTTGAATTTTCTGGACCGCTATTGTTGCAATCAAATAAAATCAACGAGCTCTTGTTGAGGAATGAAAGTCAGATACGCCAAGCAGCTCGCAGATCAAGGTTGGATCAAGGTACATAAACTTGATACTGAATTTTTCAGAAGTATACTGAATACTGTCAATCAAAATAGATAGTTTGTATTTTATCTTCTTTCTGGTATTTTTTTTTTTGGACAATTTGCCAATTTGATGCCAGAATTTTTGTTCATTTGATGCTAAGAAAGATCAAAGCATTTTGAAGGACCACATGAAGTTTGTTAAATTTCAACACAGGAGCATAAATGACTTAGTTTCACTGATGATCACTGGATCCTATGATTATTGAACTTCTTACTTTTTTCAGTGTGGTTGAAACTTCATTTCTATGACCAAAAGCACTTAAATATCATTTTATTTTAATAAGGTTACTATTGCCATATTTTAGGGGACTTTCAGCATAACTTTTGACCTCAAAACCAAGTCAAATTTTATCAAAATAGTTTCATAAATAAAATTAAGCTATATTGCCTTCTCACTTCCTTGGTACATTAGATTGTTAACTTGATATCTTGATTTTGAGAACAGTGGTCCTACTGAAACAACATCAGGAAGTATTTTTGCTGCTGCAAATTGAACAAAACCAAGTGAGTTTGCTATTGCGAACTGAGTTCAAAGACTCTGAATTACACTAGGAAATATATTGTTAATAACCATTGGGCTACTGTCCCAATGATCGAGCACGAGATAGTGCAGGAGCTCAGAAGTTCAAATCCCAGCTCCTTCCCCTTTTAAGAATTGTCAACTAATTTTATCATATATGTGCTAAATAGGTTCCGGGTTTGTTTTTGTTTTTGCAGAAATGTGAGGCAAAGGATTCTGGTATAGGAGAACCCTTTCAAACCTTGAGGCACTGCATATGCAGACTTACTAGCTAACTTGGGAGATAGTTGCTGGTTGGCCGTGTACTTGTATGATATAGTGTTTTCAACTCCTTATAGAGCTCAAAATGCTTCTTGCTGACATATGGATGCTGCCTGCCTTTCGATTTTAACTTTTGAAGTAGTGTTCATATTCATTATATTAGGAACAAAAAATTTTGAACTTGTTTTGTATTTTATAATGGACTGATCACATTGGAAGAAATGAAAATCAGGTACAGGAAGTGTCAATTTTCAAAACCCCAACCCTCCCAAAACCAAAAAGAAAGGGACGGAAAAAAAAAAGGGACACAAGACTTGATTGTAAGCAACACATATTTTACCTCTAATTTCCTTGTGAAAATGGTTTTTTTTTTTTTTTTTGTTCTTGTTATGCACATTGTAGCAATCATTGGTAATAGCTTAGAAAAATAGCAAATAGCAATTCTACATTTATATCAGCTAAGAGAAAAATTTAATCGTTAATTGATGGAGAATGAATTTAATAATTGAATAAAACAACTGAAGGAAGTGTATCTATCCTTGGATACATACTATTTCTGAGTTGTTTAAGGGTTGGTTTGGTTCAACTCATTGCTATTAATTATTTAATAAAAATTATAGTTGTTGCCGCAAATATGTTTAGATTAACGACTAATATATATATATATATATATATACGCACTTTATTTGTCCCCAAATTAATAGGTCTATTTTTATTTACACAGATTAAGAAATATTAGGTAATTTGATTGAAGTGGTTGTTTTTACTTGACTTTTTCTATTGTACCCTTGCATTAACTTTAAAATACTAAATAGAAATGAATAGTATTTCTATTAAATAATTTTGGAGTTTGTTGCTTTACAATGTAAAATTAAAGGTGATTGATATTGCTAATAAATGAAATTATCAAATCATAAACATCAAAATTTCAAATTTTGTTTCAACTTTCACTAAATATATTAAATGGTTGTTCTTTATAAATGTTGATAACTTTATCATTAAATAAGAGTAAAATATAAAATTAAATAATTTAATACTTTCTAAAAAAAGAAATCAATCTAAATATGGACAACCAAAAGAGGAAAATATATCAATCAATTTGAGATGAGGAGTATTAATTAGCTAAAAATTGTTATTATTGCTATCATTAGTATTATTGAGAAAAAAAAAGATAGTGTAATTGATATTAATAATTTGCAAGCAGAATGACATTGGTTCATGATTTGTTTGCTTATCAAAATTAAAAAATAGTGAAGAGAGAGATTACAATGATGAAAAGTGTCATATGACACCACCCTAAAAAAACACACAACATAATTTTTAGACCAAATACATATTTGCCCATTAAAATTTTTGCAATAAGTCATTTAGGTATTGTATTTTTAATTTTGATCAATCTAACACTTTATCCTTTCGTTTCAGTCAATTGAATATCTAAATATTGTAATTAGAGTGTGCATCACGCGCCAATTCTTGTAACATTTTTTCTTGATTGAACTAAAATAATCCTAAGAGCTATTTATGCATTTCATCATAATTTTTGTGTCCAAATATAAATTTAAATATGAAACTTTTGTGAATGGGTCCCAATAATTTAATCAAACAATTTTTTGGATGTAAAAAGCCCTTCAAAAAGTTTTACCGTAACACTCATCTTGAGGCATTTCCAAACTTTTTTTTTTATTCTTACTCTTCTTTTGGACTTCATTTGAAATATAAATTGTTCTTCGTTAGTTACTCAGCGAGCAAATTTTTAATCAACCCTGCTACTTGAATCATTTCATTTAATTTCATTTATAGTAAATAACAATTTCCCCATTAAATTTTAAATTAAAAAGTATATAACTACAAAAAGTTTAAAATAGCAAAATCCTTATGGATTTTGTTGAATTGTCCAGAACTAAAACGAAAATTTGATTTAAATAGGTTTTCAAATATATTTATGCACAGTTTGCAGTTGAAACTCTATGCTGAGAAGCTTTTTCATATGAAATCATCAAAATCAATCTGCACCTAAAATAGAAATAAAATTTGTTTGAAATAAGATTTCAAAAGAAAATGTGTAGGGCAATCCTCTCGCTTGGGCTGCAAAGACTAGAGCAGCAAAGCGGCCATGGCGGCCCCCTTAATTTGCGCCCGTCGCACTTTCATGCGCCACGATTATTAAAACCTCTCCCGTGGAATACCACGCCACCCCTTTCCTCACGAGGGAAGCGCTCGGCCTCGGGCACCTTTTTTGCTTCCAAGGCTTCTGTTCCGTATTTATAGCCGACTATCTCCTAACCCTACTTTTATTGAATTTCCCCTTTTCCCCTAATTTAACAGCCCTTTTTTTTTCAACCACAACTCGTGTTATTCGTGAAATTTTGGCTTTTGTCGTTTAGATGAATGATTTATTGAGGGTTAATTTTTAATCAAACGATTTCTTTTATAAATTAATTTAAATCAAACTATAATATGTCTACAATTCAACTAAATTAATTATTTTGAATTGGTCTCCTCAAAAATAAAAAAAAACAAAAGGTAGATTTAGATGATTTCAGCATTATTCAAATTTAAAATTGAAATTTAATAAATGAAAATGTTTGTTAGACATTTATTAATTGTATCTTATAATTGTAAAATTATTACAATTATACTTTATGCATTATAATCAATATATAAATTATATGATATTTACACTCTCTTATTTGTTTTAGTTGGTAGTATATCCTTTTTCTGAATCTTAGTGTTTCGATTCAATTTTCTTCACTTTTTTTTATAAATTATTTATGACAAAACAAAAAAAAAAAGGTTTTAATTTGGATTACATTGATTTGGTTAGCTTTAGTTTTTTTGAAATTTTTTGTGCAACCATGGATGTCAGTCCATAGCATATTTATTTGTCTTAATTTTCCCATGAATCTCAAGGCAAGGAATATTCATATCGACCAAGACTATCTAATAATTTCTCTTGCACATGTTGATGAGTGAGATGTGCAATTGATAATTATTTCATCACATATATATATATATTTCCAAATTAGTTTCTTATTTCGGAGCAAAAAATACTTTTTTTTTTTGGCAAATACAAAAAAATACATATTAAATATAAATAAAAGTATATTTTTCTTGCTATTGTATTTGCCTTTTTGTAGAGTACAAAATAAAGAAACAAAAATTACTTCTCAAGAAGCAAACTGTAAAATAAAAAAAAATAAAAAAGAGGATATTTGAGTAGAAATCATTCTTGACAAAGAGACCCTCTTCCTTTCATTCACTCATTGCAGCATTCCTTTACAATGGACTCAAATGTTCATAGATAGACAAGCTCTCTAAATTACTTTGTGGCTAGCTTCAAGTGTCCAACTGTGCATCTTCAACGTTCATATCATATAATATCAATTATCTTCAAGGGTCATAAGTGTAGGTATCTGGCCATGGTCCACAAAATCAATCTTGTTTAGTCTCAGACAGCATAACACTTGCTCTGGAAGTTCCTCTTGTTTTTGTGCCTGTTACATACAATGTTCTGTTCAGTTAGTCCAAGAATTAGTTTCAAAATGGTTGAGATTGCTTCAAGCTAGATAATATTGATATATTACTTGGATGGTTAAACCCAGATCAAGGATTCCATTTTTAAGACGATCTCGAAATGATTCAAGTCCCTTCCTTGATATGTAACTGAAGCGATGAATATCTAGATCAATCTCAAAATAATTAGGGCCCTGTCAGCCAAGCACAAATCAAACCAATGTTGCAACTGATCATTTCCCTCATCCAACTGGAATTTGCTTATTAAGCAGAAGTTATAATATTTGCGAGCGTGCATGTGTGCTTGTGAATGGAATTTGAAAAAATTCAGCAAAATTAGGAACTGGCAGAAACAAAATTGAGGCAAGAAATTATTCCTCACCTTATAAAACTCATGCTGAGGACGAGAAAGGACTGGTTTTTCATTGTAAGCATTTACAAGCTTCTTTTCAGTAGAACATAAATTGAGATCTTCAGGATTAACCAAACCAGCCATGATCTTTAGTCTTTCTCTAAAAGGAACACTTGACTCCTTTGCAAAACCTTTAACCTTTTCCATCTCATCGTCGACAAGTTTCTGACGATTTGAAGATAGCATAAACAACTAGAATATAATATGAAGCACACAATGAGAACAGCTCCCTTACATTAAAAAAGAAGTTTTGCTACCTCAATATTATCCAGATATTGGGAAGAAATTTCTTTCTCAAAATTTTCAGAAACCTTGAAATATAGCACAAGACTCATTCCTTCTCCATCACTATCGCCAAGGAACATTGCAGCAGGATAAGTTGGCAACTGTCATGAGGCATACAACAAAACACTGCTAAGAAGCCAGTATATTGCACTTAATAGTCCAGGACACAACTTCTGAAAGTGCAACCTGCACATACAGGGATCTATTCTGAAGCATATACCTGGATATTAACAATTAGAAGAGGAGGGATTCTCCCTGCAGCTTTTACTTTAGGAAGGTCAAGACGTTGCGCAATATGATTAATCTTTCTGGGACAGATAAACAAATCAACACCAATTGGAGTGTATGGAGTGCAATTTGGAGCGGGACACTTCTTCTTATCTCTGCATTGTAGATCATTATACAATTATATCTTTACCTATTCACAAAAGCAAACAACAGAATAACTACTTGATGCAATTGCCTTAGCATCCAATCAAGGATGATCAGAGAGAGTCAACAGCATACTTGAAATATGTCTCCCCACGGAGTTTAAAGTTTGAGGGAGGAATCTCAGACCAGAAGCCTGTAGTTGACTTCTCTCCCATGCAACAGGGGATCACGAATCCTGCCTTTGGGCGGTACAAGAATCTTTTTGATGCACCTGTATATATATATATATATATATATATATATATATATCAAAATGATCAACAATAGATTTTACACAACCATATGATAAAACTGGAAAAATGTATGCATCATAACTAAACAACCCATATGCTGCATGAAGAAGGAACAAAGTTAAATTCAGTTTCAGAATTGCAGTTAAGGACTGTATCAACAGCAGACGTAGTACATTGGAAATTTTGAATTATTTGCTTCTCTCAATAGAAACTACTTACAGCATTCACTAGTTTCTTCTCCATCGCATGATTTTCTCTTAAAAGAGAGCCTGAAAATGGCTAATTTCTTTTTCTGAGTTGATGCATTTAGAACCTTGTCATTGAAACTTACAGAAGGAACCAACCGAGTCAAGCCAGATTTGGAGATATTCTCTTGTGAGTCACGTCTATCTTCTTTAAAACCTTTAAAGCTTCCATAGTTTTCCAACAATTTCTTCCTTCTTTCTCCATCTATTTTCACATAGCTTTCATGGTATTCTTCATATTTACCCCTACCATCCACAAAGCATGATGAACATTCATACTGGAGCACTTGTCTGCTTGAAATGTTGCCGATTGTAGAACCCACCGAGGAAAAACGGTCTGCACATGATTAATTACACCAGTGAGAACTTGATCAGAGATGACTAATATATTACTATAATATCCCAAAAAACACAAGGCAGATTAATAAATGCAAAGTCGATCTAATGGCACTTATAAAGCAGTCATATCGTATAAATGCAGTTGCAAATAATTTTGACATTCTCTACCTCCAAGCACACTGCTGAATTCATCATCAGATTCAGATTCCAGAATACTGACTGAATCAAACCAAGCCTCCTCTTGGCAAAATCCTGCAAACACAAACTCTTGAAGTCAGTTCTCAAGCTCTGAAGCATTAAAGAGTGAATGTATCTGTCATAGCGCTTCAAAAACTAGAAGAAAATGACATTAGTTAGAGAGATCATGACTAATGGAATGAATCAATTCGTCCAAATGGAGCAACTAACATAATAGGTTCCTTTTGACAATGCTGCACATGGAACCCATAACTCATTTGCAGCAAAATTAGAAAATAATCATAATGCAAGCCTTGCTTTCCGCCAGATTCTCTACACTGTCAATTATTCCCACCAAATTTTGTGAAAGAAAAGTTAAATATTTATAAGAGAGAAAGTGAGGTAGGGAACACATGCGTTGAGTGTGCCACTTCTCATAAGTTAAATGTAATTGAAGGTTATGGGATGCCTATATTTGGTTCATCATTCCATGAAAAATCTTCTCCAATTGGCCATGCCTATAAACATGATGCAGCCTGCAAAAATTAACAAAACAGAGTAATATCTGTTTGACTGTGGACTATGTGAGACATACCATCAGCATCCACTTGACTGAGGTGCCACTGCATCTGGGTTAGATGGTATGTTGAATTGCAGGCCCCAGATTTTCTGGAACTAGAAGTTTTACCGTCCTCGAAATCCATTTGGACAAATTTACTCACAGAAAAATCTGTAATACATCCAGTATCACTGTTCCTTTTCTTATTTTCATCATGAGAACTAGCTATCTTCACCCGGCGTTTGCCAAATCCATGTACATGCTTCTTGTGCGTTTTAGCTTTTTTGGGTGGAGTGGATACACAGCTTCCCATTATGGCTACTTGATTATGAAAACCTGTGAATAACATAATATCATCTTTATAACAAATGTCAACCCATAAAAGAACTTGCAAGATACTGAATTCACTCTTTGAAGACAAATACCAGATTAATAGTATAAGAGAGAGAATTCAGAACGGAAAGGGAAAAGCTATCCCTTCTTAAGAAATAAGTTATGAGGACAGAACTACAAGGATCACTTCTTAGATAATCTCCAAAGCAAAAGCAACTTATTAACTGAAGACTACGTAGAATGATCATGCAGCATGCTAATAAGACCTATGAAATTTGCTTAAAAGCCAAGGAAGATAATTCTCTAAAAGTTGACCAAATAACAATATGTAAAAGCCATCCAACATCAAATCAAGGATGAAAAAATAATAGAGGATCAAGAAAGACTCAAAATTAATTACTATATAACAATTGAAGTATCAAATTTTCAAGAAATTGAATTGAACCCATCAACCTCTACTAGCATTACAATATCCTAAATAAGAACCGCATACCAATACCAGCATCTGTACAAATTGCAATGATTTATGAAATCTAAAGAACTTGAAAAAAATACATAAAAACAGAAAAATAAAATAATATCTTGGAGGTAAATATCATTCCTTTATTTTCTTTTTTCTTTTTTCTTTTTTTTTTTTTTTTGGAAAAGTTCAAAAACTAATGAGGAAGAGAGAGAGAGAGAGATACTCTATCCACTGTAAAGAAAGAACCTGTTTCAATGTTAAATAAGAAACTCCTAATGAGAAAGATGAACAGAAACTGGCAAAACAGAAGTATGGCAAAGGGTCCATATCCAATAAGGCAAAGGGGGACAGAAACAGGTAGAATGTTGACATGTTATAATGTGGAAAAAGGAAATACATATATAAAATAAGGAAGAGAATGAAAGCAACAATGGACAAAAAAATGAATAACAAGAAAGAACACACATAAAAAATCAAATGCATAATAAGCATAAATAAATGTGCAACAAGAAAAAACCCAAATTACCAAACAAAAATAAAATTCTGGAGAAAAAATTAAAACTTTAAGAACAACGTTGTAATTTGGATAAAACCCTTATATAATTAAACATTTTGAGCAAAACCCAGATTAAAAAACACAAATGCAAGCATACATATGCATAAGGCATGAAATTGACCAACCAACCTGATCAAGAATAAGATATAAGAAATAATAATGGCTTAGGAATCTTCCTGTCTCTGCAAAATAAAAACCCAAAAGAAAGAAGCAGAAATATAGAGAAGAGAAAGATAGGAATGCAGGGTGGTGGGGGGTGAATGAGTGGGTCCGACTATGTCGGATCCCGGTCCAGTGGCAAGAAAAACAGCACTCTATATTAATCTTTTCTTTCATTCCTCTGGTTTATATATATATATATATATGTATGATAATAATCTAGGTGCTTTTTATAGGCTGTTTTTTTTTTCTTCTAGAAAAATGAAATAAATGAAAAAGAAAAAAGAGAAGAAGGTTTTTCTTCTTCTTCTTCCTCTGCTTGTTGACGTGGGATTTTGACTGCTTGAGTCTAGGTTTCTTCTTGTCCAAAATTTCGCTGGCCCCTAAGACACAAGAAAGAGAGAGAGTGTGTTTGTCTGTTATTTTGCTGACGCGGCACTCCTGTGTCTTGACGGATTTTTGGTTTCTCCTTATAATGCTGAGGAAATTTTATTTTCTTTTTGGATAATGTTACTGTTTAAAATAGCATGAAAAGAAATACATATAGGAAATTTAAAGTTTTTTTTTTGTTTTCTAAAGTTCATTTTTTATATTAATATCTAAAAAAAAGGTAATGTTTTTAATGTAAATTACACTGGGTCAATATGATTATTTGGACGATGTGATGATGTCAATCTAAAAGAATTAGAAAATAGATTTAATAACAGTTAACACAAACTAATTTGAGAATACTTTAGTTATATAAAAATATTATAAACTGAAATAAATAATTATTTTTTTCTGGGCAATTCTTTTTTCTCATATATCTTTCTCAACAAATGGCATATAATGGTATTCTTATCTATGTAAGGGATAAATAGTTAAAGTTCCTATATTTAAGAGACTTTATTAGGATTAAAAAATTATTAATTAACTTTAAATTTAGAAAAAATAAGTGATTAAGATTAAAATATTCTTGATTTTGAATTACATGACATTAAAATTCTATATAACATGAATGACTTGGAATTAATGAGTATAAGGACAAAATTGAAAAAAAAAAATTAATTTCATTGACTATATGAAAATAACAGATAAATGAAAATTTAAATTTTCTCTAAATGATTAATTAGATATTTTATTTGGTAATTATTAGAAGAACATGGTTTTAAACTACAAGCCTGTCGATAATTTCTTCAGAACATTTTAAAATTAAAAAATGAAAAATTAAATGGCTTTAAATTAGCATTGGAATTGTTTAAAATATCTTTTAATGCAAAAGAAATTAACAGAGAAGCAGAAAAGGTAGGCAGCTACTATATCTTATTTTCATTGAACAAAAAGATTCAACAGCCTATTATTATCCTAAACATTTTATTGCAAACAAATTCAAAGAAATTGCCTTATTATGATTTTATGCCTTTGTTATTAGTGTTAGAAATTAAAATTCATAAAATCCATTTTAAAATATTTTAAATATTAGTAATATTCTAATCTTGTTGACCCTCAAATTGTTACAAAGTCAGCCATGTCCAAGTCTATTCCTTGGATCTGCAAATTGGAATTTTTTATCCTGTTTTCACATGATTTGATGATTTTTCATGGTAAGTTATTCTGACATAGAAGTGGTTTCTTGGTAAATTACAAAGTCAAATCATTTTAATATAAACAAGACTTTTGAGGGAGTGGATCAAGTAAATGAAATGGTCATGAGTTAATAGAAAAATAATTTCTACTACAATATAATATAAAAAGCACATGAGCTCTATAATGACAACTTAATGGCCCTCAAATCATCAAATTGCTAATAGAGTATGTAATTAGTGATCCGTTAAGGCAACTTGATGCTTAATTAAGTTCCATAATAAATGCTTTTAATTTGGCATCATTCATGATCTTATCATAGGGATATTTAGTTTGGGCACCTAATATAATATTTGGCTTGAAAATGAAACCATAGTTAAATTTAGTATTTTATACTCTCATAGTAATGTAATGTCCAATCAGTCATTTGATCTTACTTTACACCTGTTGTAATATTGTCACCTACTATATATTAAATATTGATTATTAATTAAAAATAGACTACCTAATAAATTGATAATAATATTAAGAAAATAAGTTTTATTTTGTTCAATCTATTAAAAAGTTAATCAATTACAATAAATACAATAACTAAAAAATAAGGATTAAATTTACATAAAATATTAAATATGGTGGCTTATAGAAATGCTCTCTTCATTTCTAAATATATGTATATTTACATTAAAAAAGTAATTAATTAGGAATAGTTTCAATCAATATGAACCAATATATCTTTAATTTGTCTATAATCAAAACTCTACCACCAGCACTAAGTAATTAGAAGAGAAAAAATAGTTGATGATGAAGAATTGAGAATAAAATCAATTAATATTATATTGGTATTCTAGAATGATAATTATATTAAAATAAATTTTTCTAAAATGACAATTATTTGAAAATGAACGAGGTATTATGAGACTCACCGTTATAATTTAGTATTAATCATTTTACAAATCAGCATATCATTGATTTTCTTTTATTAATTTGATTTTAACTAAGATTTGAATTATATCATCTATTTTTAACAATAAATAAAAATTTTGTTATATGTATACATTTACTTCTTATTTGGAAAAAAGGTGAAAAAAGGAGAAAAAAAAAGATAAAAATTTTAAATCTTTCCATTATTTGGGAGAAAAGAGAAAATGAAAATGAAAGAAAATAAATAAAAATTAGCAGAAAAAATACACAGGACGCATACAAAATTTTCTTGTTAAATTTGGAAAGAAAATAAATAAAAGGTAATAAAAATTGTAAATTTATCTTGTTAACATATCTTGACAATAAAAATAAGGATATACCTGTAATTTTAACATAATAAAATAATATTTCATTCCCCCCTATTTTCCACTATCTCTCAAACAAAAAGTAAGAAAAAAAACAAAAACATTTTACATCCCCCAACTTTCAATCCTCTTATTTTTTTTTTATTCTCTCATTTTCTTTCCTCACAAAAATTGCTTCAAAACAAAAGGTTAAAACGCAGTAGATCAATAACTCTATATTAAATTAATAAAATTTTGTAATTACCCTACCAATAATATGGACCTTTCTTTTTTATTGTTCATTTCTGATAAAGACATTGGTGTGTGTCCAGCGAAGGAAGAAAGTGCGCTCCTAACCCAAAAAAAAAAAAAACCAAAAAATTCCTGAATTTTAATATTTTTTCAAATTTATTTTATTTTGTATTTTGTAATAAAAACCTAAATTTTAATTTTTTAAATTTTATCTTCAAATCAATATTTAATTATTAAAAAATGAATAAAGGATCATTTTGATCCCTGAATTTTTCTAAAAAGTTTAGTTAGATCCAAACAAGGGAAAATAACTAAAAATTATATGAAATCTTTTTAACTAAAAATTTAATCAAATTAAATTTAATATATTTATTCTAAGTAATTGAAATATAATTTATTATAGAATTTTATTATAAAATATCATTAATTCATAATTTAAAGTGAAAACTTACACCATCATAATTTTTTTAAAAAATAATATAATGATAAATAGTTATTATCTTTTTTATATACACATTAAATAAGTAAAACTTATTTTTTATAAATAATTAAATCATCTGTTTATATTAATGAGTCAAAATTAAATTTATTAAAAATATATAATAGTTAAATGTTAAAAACTCAAAAATAGAAATTAAATAAAAAAAATATATACAATCTTATTTAATTTTTTCTTTTTATATAAATAGTATTTTTTTTCACTTTTACATAGTATCGGTGTTTTTATAATAATATATAATTTATTTTTTATAATATTTTTATTATAAAAAATACTCTATTTTTGTTTTACAAGTATATTATATAATATACACATTCAATTCACTTTAATTTTTTAGGACATGCTAATATGTTATTTTATATTAATATTTATTTTATTATAAAACGTAATCAATTAAGACTTAATCAATTATTTATTCTCGAAATTTAAATATAATAAATTAACTTTATATTTTATATAAAAAAGTTTTTTTTATTTTTTACTAAATAAATATTAAATATTTAATCATTGTGCACTTGTACTGCTTTTATCTTCTACTTATATGCTTTGACTTTTATTTTTTATTTTTATTATTAGTATGATATGATTATTATTATTATTTAAGATATTTTAAACAATTTATTTACTTTAAAAAATAATTATTGTCTAGCATTTATATCCTTAAATATTAAATTTTTATAAATAAATTAACAATATTTAATCAATAATTTTAATTATATATATATATATATATATATATATATATATATATATATATATATTCAACTTTAAAAATTTTTTAAATTTGTCACTGATATATATATACTTGTAAGATTAATTTATTTTTTAAATTCTTATATATTTGAATAATTTAATATTTAACTAGTTTTTATTTTTAATAAATTCATTTTTCTCTCAAGAAATGACTCATCAATATAATGAGATAATTTGATTATTTGTAACAAATAAGTTTTAGCTATTTAATATGTACATAAAAATTATTAATATTTATTATTGCATTTTTTTGAAAAAAATTATGATTGTCTATATTTTTATTTTAAATTATGAATTAATGATACTCTACAATAAAATTTTATAATAAATTATTTATTTAAATAAATTATATTTTAATTACTTAGAATGAATATACAGTACAAAAAATCAGAAAATTATCGATAGACTTTATCGACAGAATAAAAGTCGTTGGTACATATCGTCGGATTAATGACATAATTTATCAAGAAAAACAAGCATTAATATAGTGAAGGAATGTCGACGAATAATCATCAGTAATTGCCGATAAAAATAATATGTCGGGAAATAATGACGCCAATAACTATCGACAGAATTACCGATGGAAGTATTTGAAAAGTTAAGCATGAATAGACGCGCCAACATTTCCATCGTTATGGTTTGAAAAATAATTTTATTATATTTGCCGATAAACTTTTTAGTTTAATGTGACATTGTCCATCAATAAATAAATAAATAAATTTGTGTACTCTCTTATTCTTCTTCTTTTTTTCTTTTTCCTTTTTTTTTTTTCTCTTTTCTTCCCTCTCCTTTATGTTCTCTCAATATCACTCACTCAATTGCCTCTCTCCCTGGATGCTCTCTCTCCCTCCCTCAGCGTTCTCTCACTCTCTCTCTCCTTGATGCTCTCTCTCCCTCGACTGTCTTTGAGTTGAGAACAGTGGAAACGCATACCACCATTGCACCGAGCTGAGCACTGTTGGGACATGTCCGAGATCTAAGTATGTTCATTATATATTTTGTTTAATCAATTTTGGATTATGTGTTATATTTAATGAAATATTATAATTTTTTATATAAATTTGTTAATATTGTGGAATCATTTTGTGAGTATTATAATTTTTTTGGATAGATTGTTGTGAATTATTTTTCTATTTTGGATAGATTGTTGTGAATTATTTTTCTATTTTGGATAGATTCTTGTGAATTATCTTTTTGTGATATATTTTTGTGAAATCTGTGAATGAAAATTTTTTGATACATTATTGTGAATATTATTTTGAGGGAAATCTATGAATGAAAATTTTTTGATACCTTATTGTGAATATTATTTTGAGAAATACATTATTGTGAATATATTTTTTGATCTATTTCAGTGAACTTTTTTTTGATATTGTGGATTTCTATGAATATTATTATTTTTTTATATTTCTGTGAGTATTTTACTGATTATATATTTTGTATGGAATGGATATATTATTGTGAATATAATTATTTTGATGCATTTTTGTGAATTATGTGGATATATTTTTTTATTTGATATTTAGGATTATTTTTGATATATTTTTTTCAATGGATACATATATTTTTTAAAAAAAAATCTGTAATTTTTGTTGATTTTAAGTTGGCAAAATATTATTGATTGTGTTGTTGTGAAATATGAAATTTTTGTTGTATATTTCTATATTATTGTTGTTGAATTGTTAATGTTTAAAAGTTTGAAATTTTAATGAATTCAAGGTTGTTAACTTTGGTGAATTTAAGTATAGAAATAATTTTAGTGGATTATGGAATTATAGTGAAATATGGAATTTTAGTTAATTTTTGTGAATATCTATTTGTGCATTTGAGTGAATGATGGAATTTGAATGAATTTACTCGAATTTGTATTAAAATTGTAATATTTTATAATTTGTAATGATTTCAAGTATATTTTATTAAATTTAGAATGAAGTTGTAATGTTTTATTCTAATTGTGATGAACTTGTAATTTTATTTAAATCTATACATTTAGTGTAGATTTTACACATTGTGCAATTTATTTTACATTTATTGTAACCTGTGTAAATTTATTGTAAAGTTTGTAATATCAAAATATTTTGTTAATTAATGTAACAAATTTAAAATTATTTCAATTAATTCTATTATTTTAAAGAATTTTATTAATTTTGTTATTATTTGTTATATAGAAAATATAGAAAACTTTGTAAATTTATTGAATTTTGTAATATGGTGTAAATTTAATAAGTGCAAATAATTAATTTTGTAATTTGGTACAAATTTAATATGTTTATGAAATTTAATAATTTAGTAATTTAATTAAATGTAATAAGTGTGCATTTAGTAAATTTTATAATTTGATGTAAATTTATGAAATTTATTAATTTACCAATTTAACTAGAATTTAATAAATTTTAGAATTTTGAGTTACATTTAATTATTAATTTAAGTTTAATTTAATTAAATTTTAGAAATTTAAGTATAATTAAGTTAATTTCAGAAATTTTAAATAAATGAAGTAAATTAAGTGTAATTTTATAATTAAATTTAGCAATTTTCTAATTTGTTGTATGAATTTAGTGTAACATTTATAATTTTATGCAATTAAGTGTAAATTTATTTAAATTTATAATTTAATCTAGATTTAAGAAATTGTAATAATTTTGTAATGAATATTGTAAATTAAGTGTTATATAGAGAATTTTGAAAATTTTATTAATTTAGTAAATTTGATGCAAATTTAGTAAAACTTTAAAGTGATTTAGGTAAAATTTATAATATGTAAATTTATTAAATTTGTGCAAATGAAAATATGTAAATTTAAAGTAATTTTAGTTATTTAAGTGTAAATTTATTAAATTTAGTAATTAAATAAGTTTATTAAATTTAGTTATTTAAGTTACAATAAAATTTATTCAATTTTAGAAATATTAATTAAATTTAATAATTTAAGTGTAATTTAATTCAATATGAGAAATTTAGAAATGTCTCATATTGAAATAAAATTAGTAATTTACATGTAATTTAAACTAATTTTAGAAATTCTTGATATTTTAAATTCATTAAATTTAGTAAGTTACATGTGTTTGATTTTTGAAATTAGTGTAATTTAATTAAATTTTATAAATGTATGTGCAATTTATAATTATTTATTTATATTTTAGGTTGAAGAATCTTTTGGTTGGACTTTGAAATTTCTGCGCTTCAAGAGCTAGGTATTTAATTTAGACTTTTTTTCAAAATTAAAATTTTTTTATTATATGAAATATTTGAATGTCATTATAAAATATATGCATGTTTAATAGTTGATATATTAAGATATATTTTAATATATGTATATTTGTATGTGATGAAATTTAAAATTATAAAGTCTCCATCAAATTTAATACTATCCTTGATAGAGAGTATTTAATTTCATAAATAGAGAAATTAAAATAAAGTTCGTGAATTTGTACTTTTATAAAAATATGAGAATATAAGAATAATTGAAAAATCATTCCTGAAATTATAATAATGTTTCAAAGTATTTCATAAAATTTAATGATTAAAAAATCATTCCTGAAATTGTAATATTTCAAAGTATTCCATAAAATTTAATAATATTTAATAATTAAAAATATCATTTCTTAAAATGTAATGTTCCAAAGTATTCCATAAAATTTAATAATATTCTAAATTATAAATAACATTGTCTAAAAATTAAAAATTAATTATGAATGTCATAAAATACTAAAAAAAAATTTATTACATGGTCGTAAAATAAAAAATTATCTACAAATTTTACTTATGCTAAGTTTTTCCAAAAAAAAAAGAAAAATTTAATAAATTATAAAAAAAACATTCCATAAAAATTAAAAGGACATTGTATCCTAAAATATAAGAACATATATACAAATTGTATATCCTAAATTGGCCACATTCTTTAACAATTAAAAATTAATTCTGAATGCTATGAAATGCAAAAAAAATATTAAAAGTCTAGAAAGTGGCCATAAAATGATTAATATTCCATTTAAATTTGTGAAATTTTAAAAGATATGCAAAAAAAACTAAAACTAATATTATCCTATGAATAACATAAAATTAATAATATACCCAAAATTTAATAATTGTTCAGAAAGTTTCAAAAAAATTAGTAATATTCAATAAAATTTCATATTCTAAAACTTTCTCATTTTATTTTTGAATTTTATATGTTTGGATTTAATGTTTATTTGAAATTTTATTTTTTATTTTTGTGAAAAAGGATAATACCATAATAATATGTAATTTTATAGGAAATTAGATTGAATTTCTTATAAATTTCATAAAAGAACATATAGACATAATGTTAGATACCCACTTGGTGAGATTCTTATTTGATAATGAAAATCACATCGAATTATCCAAAGTGAACAGTTTGAAAATTTTATTGTTAATATAACTTACTGTATAAAATATAGTTTACTATATATGTTGTTGGAAGATTCTATTGTATATCTTCTAGCATGTTCTCTTAGTACATAATGATAAATGTTAGAAAATATTTTTTATTTTGGTTCACTTGGAAAATTGTAGTGAGAGACTGTCAAAATTTTAGTAGTTGTGTGAACTATATTATTATGACAACTTGTTTTGTGGCAAAGAATTTATAAATGGATTAGGTTATTACCTTATAAGCAATGAGAGATAAGAATATAGTATTAGATATTAAAAAAACTAAAAAGTAGCATAAAAAATTTTTGGACTAAAAAGTATTCTATGTATATGTTTAATTGCATTGCTACGCAAAAATTTTCAGGACTTTATAATGAGATCAGATAGAAATTGAATGTATTCTAAGCCAAAGGATGGGTTATTACATTTAGAATTCTTAGAAGTTGTGAACCATTTCATTCAATTTGTGATGCATCAACTTGAATTTATTAATGAAATTAAAATTAAATGTTTGTATAGTCATAAGAAGTGTCAAAATCGCAATTATTTGGACTACAATACAGTAATGTTGCATATTATGCAAAAATGATTTGTTGTTGGGTACTATGAATGTTATTTGCACAGTAAAATGTGTGGTTCTGGAACTTCAACTACATACGAACCTGAACTTCTAACTGATAATATATGTCCTGAATTAGAACCTACAACATACCATTCTATGGGCCAGAGTTTGATTGAAGTAGAATGAGCGAAGCTTTCAATCTGACATCTTAGAAATTGTATGACATGCTTGATGCAACCAATAGAGAATTACAGTCTGATTACGAAATAGATTCCAAGTTATCTTTGGTTGCATGACTGATGAATATAAAATCAAAGATTATTTATCTGAAAGATGTTACAACGATATTGTATAATGGTATAATGAGTCATTGCCTGAGGATCATCCGATGGTTAATAATTTTTATAACACCAAAAAATTGATGCAAGATTAAGGTTACCGGTTGAGAAGATTCATTGTTGTAAGAATAATTGCATGTTATATTGGGGTGAGGACAGTGACTTGAGGACATGTAAGTTTTGTGATTTTCCTAGATATAAGCGCATGCCTCTAGGATTAGGTACATTTAAAAAAAAAGTTTCATATATGAAAATGTATTACTTTTTTCTAATGTTGAGACTGCAATAATTGTATGCTTCTAAAGCGACTGCCAAGTATATGGATGGTGTGTTGAGCATAAACAGAATGAAGGTGTGATGGAACATTGTTCAAATTCTCTTGCGTGAAAATATTTTTATGAAATGAATCCATAGTTTGCATCTGAATTTGAAATGTCCAACTTGGATTGTGCATTGATGAGTTTCAACCTTTTGGTCAATTTGGACAACAATATTCATATTGGCCAATTATTCTAACCCTTTATAATACGCTACCCTAGATGTGTATGAATGCGAAATATATGTTTATTTTTGTTCTGGTTCCAGGACCTAATCATCCTAAATAGAAGTTGGATGTATTCATGCAATCCATGATTGCAAAAATTAAAAAGTTATGAAAAATTAATGTGAAGACATATGATATTTCCACAACGTATAATTTTCAATTGCGAGATTTTGCAATGTACTGTTAGTGATTTTTCTACTTATCCTATATTGTCTTGATGGCATACTCAAGGCAAACTTGTTTGGCCATATTGCATAGAATATACTGATGCTTTCACACTTCCAAATGAAGGTAAGCAGTCTTGGTTTGATAATACACAAAAATTTCTATTGCATGATCATTCGTTATGACAAAACAAAATTGTTTTTCTTAGTAATCGAATAGTGGAAGATCCGACTTTATCTATACAGTCAAAAATGGATGTATTAGAGGAAATCACTAAATTATGATTGATGAAGGAAACTGATGTTAGGTTCGAAGATTTTAATGGTCAAATAACAAAATAAATAAGATATGGGTGGAAGAAATTAAGTATATTTTGGGATTTACTTTATTGGAGTACTAATTTGATAAAATATAATTTAGATGTCATGCATATTAAAAGTAATATGTTTGAGAATATTTTTAATACTATGATGAATATAGAAGAAAAATTTAAAGATGATGCCAAATCTAAAAAAGACTTAAAGTTATTTTGTCGTCTTTCGGAGTTACATTAGAATAATGCAACTGGAAAATATCCAAAGGCAAAATATACATTTATAAGTAAAGTAAGCAAGTATTATGTGAATAGTTGAAGAATATTAGATTTCCAAATGGATATGTATTAAATAAGGCTCAATGCGTCGATATTTGCAAGCTAAAGTTGTTTGGCATAAAAAGCCATGATTGTCATGTGTTTGTGCAGCAATTACTCTCTATTGCTTTTCGTGAGTTGTTGCTTTCACAAGTATGAAAACTCTCATAGAGTTAAGTTTATTTTTTAAAGAACTCACTGCACTGCAAATCAGGAAGGAAGACATGACACATTTGGAAATTAACATTCCTTTGATTTTGTGTAAGTTGTAACGTATTTTTCCTTTAAGTTTCTTTGATTCAATATAACATCTAGTTTTACACTTGTCATATGAAGCAAAGCAAACAAGACCTGTATAATATAGATGAATGTATCATTTTGAGAGGTACAATAAATGCAAAAGTTTTCATTGTACATGTAATTTCAATTTAAATCCATTCATTTTTAATCTATTAACATGTTGTATGTTATAGATTTCTTAGACATTTAAAAAATAATATGAAGAATAAAACTCAAGTTGAAGGTTCTATATGTAATGCATACTTAGTTGAAGAAACGTCATAGTTTTGCTCATATTATTTTGAACCGCATGTATATACTAGACACGAAAGAGTATCTCGAAATGATGATGGTAAAAACTCTAAAATATCCAATATTTCAGGAAATTTGTCAATATTCACTCATTTAGGTAGACAATTTGACGACCTAAAAATAGAATATTGATGGCGAAAAATATCACGCAGTTCAAATATATATTTTTCTGAACTGTCGTGAAGTAATAGAATATATTGAGCAAGTTATAATTCTATTTCAACTTTTTATTTTGTACTTTTGAAAATGATATACAAATATTAAAATACTACTATTATATTGTGCAAATTTTATGAAATTTATATACTGACATGTTGAAACACACTTTTTCCAAAATATTCACCGATGATGTTGATAAAAGTTGGAAATAAAATTTCGATATTGGTTCAAGTTATATGTGAGTATGCCCGAGTTAATAATACAACAGTAAATTTTATAAGAGTAATTATCACATAACTAATGTAGATATTTAGTTGTTTTATTTTTTAGAAAAGTGATCCAACAAATGGAATCATGAATGAATTTATTGTAAATCTTGCAAAAGGTTCATTACATGATACGACTATGTATCCCGCTTACTTTATAAGTGGTTACAAGTTTTGCACTAAAAAATATGATTCCAACAGGGCATCAATCAATAATGGAGTAAGTATTAAGGGGTTCGAAGTGTGGTGAAAATGCATATGACTATTTCGATCAACTAATTAAAGTGCTACAGTTGGAGTATCCTGCACTTTCGATCAAAATGACCATTTTGTTTAAATGTGAATGGTTTGATGTGATGCCTAATGTTGGAACAAATGTGCATGAAAATTACAATTTTGTCAAAATCAACCACAAAAGCAAGTTTAATAAATATAAACCTTTTATATTGGCAATGCAAGTTTGTCAAGTGAATTATCTTCCTTATCCCAGTTTATGTCGTGATAAAGTTGATTGGCGAGCAATATTCAAAATAAAAGTCGATCATTTGTTGAAATAAAGGGTGAATATGTTATTTAGCCATCATCTCAACCTTCGCCTCAAGAGGATGTGAAATAAAATTTGCCTCTTATAGACATTATGGAGGATGAGCCACTAGAAATTTTAAATGATTCGGGTATGCTGTTCATTAAATAAAATGATGAAGACAAAGATATTCAATTTGACAATGAAATAGAGCTATAATTAGAATTTGAACCATCAGAAGATATAATGATGATATGGAGTATGATAATTCAGAGTAAATAAAAAATTTTAGTGTATTTAATTTTTCAAGTACGTTAATGCACAAATTTTAATTGAAATTGTGCTATGTATATATTATATTAGACATATAATTTTATATGTATATTCAGATAACATATCGTATGCCTAGTGATATGAGTACACCGTCCTGAGGCAGTACACCAGGTAGAGGAAATACTCATGATCGCAGGCTGCCTTTGCCATCACCTGTACCATCTAGCACATCGGATTTGAAATCTGGACTTCCCTTGACGACAGCTCCGCCTATAGGTTCGACTCCTCTTTCAACTTCATCCCTTACTCTATCCCCTTAATCAAGATCCTCCTTCAGCTCCATCTACGCCATCGATGCCAATATATCAGGATGAGGCGTATACAACTCCTGTGCTAGAGTTACGACCTCATATTTATTTATAACATGGGAGGTATGCAATGATTATTTTTTTTATTTTTTATATTTTTATCTTATTAATTATAATATTAACTAATTTTTATTTTCAATTTTGTTCAATTTGTATCTGTCTGATAGATGTTCCTGTGTATGTTAAAACATCTTCAAGCAAAAGATTCAGTGTGATGGCTACACTTGAAAGAAGGTCCCACAGTCTATGAAGACCTTCTATTGGGAGGAGTTCAAGGTAGGTAATATTTATAATTCTAAGTTACATATTTGAAAAATAAGTTTTATTTGTTTACTAATTTTTTTATGTTTATTTTTCTTATAGAAGCAATTTCAGTGAGACCAACCAATCAATGTCTTGGTCCAAACGACCTTTTCTAAGCAGATTGCTTTGAGGTACAAGGATATACTTCATGATTTAAAAGCATAAGAGTAATGAGACCTAAGTATTTCCTGAGACCTGGGATCACTGGCAGACTCAGTGGAGTTCTTCACATGCTCATACTTTGTCTCGCTAGGCCAGCATGAACAGATGGATCTAGAAAGGAGGTCCTGGCTCAATCCATTTAGGCACACAGGGGGTCTATCCCCTATTATGAGCACGTCAAACCACTTGTAAGAAAATGTTTCACATTTATGAATTACTATTTATTTTATTTGTTTAAAGTTTTTATTTTAATTTGTTTTTTCATTACCTTCTTAAAAGGCTCGACAATGAGGATAAAAGGTTCAACCTCTCGATGTCTTCGTGTATACGCACACAAAACAACATGAGATGGAGACGTTCGTTTAAGTGGGACGAGACAATTGATGCCTTGGTCCAGACAACCTTCTTTAAGAAGTCTGCTTTCAGGTACAATGATATATTTCATGATTTAAAACATAAGAGCAAGGAGACCTGGGTGCTTGATGAGGCTTGAAACCATTGGCAGACTCAGTAGAGTTCTTCACATGCTCAGACTATGTCTCACCAGGCCAGCCTAAATAGACAGATCAAGAAAGGAGATCCTAACTTAGGTCCATCTAGGCACACATGAGGTCTATCCCTATTTCAAGCACGTCAGATGACTGTTAAAAAAATATTTCACATTTATGAATTACTATTTATTTTATCCATTTAAAGTTTTTATTTTAATTTCTTTTTTTCATTACCTTCAAAATAGGCTAGACAACTGAGATGAGATTTTCAACTTATCAATGTTTTCGTGTATATACACACAAAACAACATGAGATGGAGACCGTTGATGCACGATCTAAGGCAGTTAATGTAAGTCATAATTTACGTTTTTTATTTTTTATTTTTTCATTAATTAATATTTATATAACGTATTTCTGGACATCGTGAGCAGTTGTCGCAACCACCTTAATGATCTGATGAGTCTCATCAAGTTGATGAGTGTGAGATTTTCCTATGGGTTGTCAAGTGAAGGGTTAGATCTATGATATGTGATCAAACCCTTCATTTCTATGATGAGTCCTCGAGTGCTAACTTTTCTTCAGGTCTATAGCTTTCTGCTGAGGACTTACAACAAGAGGTTAAGAGGTGAGTAGATGAGAGAATCACATCCCATCATGCCCACGTCCACTCTGTTGATTTATGGATGCAGGCTATGGAGTATTAACTGCACGTCATGTCCCAGTAGACTGGGATGTCTCTTCCCCCTTATTTGCAGATGCTTATGCCACCCACCTCGCCTCCTCCTCAACCATCGACTATTGTTGCTGTTACTTCTCCTGCTTCTACATATGTTACTCCTTCTTCTATGGTTTCTGCTTCTCCTGCATCTGATCCTAATGCCTCCCACGTCGTTGTTGATTTTTTGTTGATCCAGAGAGTGCAACAACTAATTGGTTTTATAGTTTTATTTGTATCAAACATTGATATTTTTATCTGTGCGTGTGTGTGTGTATATATATATATCTTTCTTTATTCATTATATTTTTGTCATTACTTGAAAATTTTTTAATTCTTTTATAAAATGAATATCATAAATATTATAAAATTAATATTAAACATATTAATATCATAAATAGTGTTAAATATTATTAGTATCAAATTAATATTATTAAATTAATATTAAAAATATTAATATTAAAATATTAATTATTATAAATATTAATATCATATATAGTATAATATTAAAAAAATACTTGAAAGTTATTAACGGATTACTGATGGAATGATAAAAAAAATATTAAATAATTATCAATGAATTACTGATCAAATTTTTTTTAAAAAATAAATATCTCTATTTAATTCACCGATGACTTATCGACAAATTACCGAAGGATTTATCAATGAAATTGCCAACAGGAGTATCCATCGGTAAATCAATCAAATTTTTATGCCTAAATACCGACTGATAATTTGTCGATAAGTCATCGTTAAGTTTGTCGATGGATTGCAAAATTCCATCGATATTTCGTTATTGATCAACACTTCGTCGATAGACTATTACGATCAATGTTTTGTCGGTAAAACTATATTACCGAAGGAATCGACGTTTTTACCTATGAAAAATTTTGTCGATAATTTTTATATCTCTTGCAGTCATATATATATATATATATATAATTTGATTAAATTAGATTTTCATATATTAAAAGTGATTGAAATCAAATTAAATAAGATTTTATATAATTTTTAGTTATTTTTCTTTTTTGGGTCTAACCAAATGTTTTAGAAAAGTTCAGAGATCAAAATAATATTTTATCTATTTTTAGTAATCAAATATTGGTTTGAGTATAGATTTGAAAAAATTAAAAATTTGGGCTTTTTTTATTAAAAATAAAGTATGTGATAAATTTAAAAAATACACTAAAATTAGGACTTTTTTGATAATTAAGATTAAAAAAAAAGATGGCAAGACATTGACTATATTTCTGTTTTGATTTGATTACTTACAGCTGCCTTTGCTCATTGTTTCTTTCTTTCATATCGTTTTTCTTTGCACATTTAGATACCAGATAATAGATTCCATAAGATTTTGCTTAGGGGTATCAGAATCATTTCTAAATTTTTAATTTGATTAAATATTTTTATTCGAATCAGATTTTTCTTTATTGAAAATAAATAAAAATTTATTTGCAAATCTCATCAATAATAAATAGTTTATGAGTGTTAAAAAAAATGTAGGATTAAAAAAGGCTTTCCAAACGAAAAATATAATTGTTCTTTCTAAATTTCCTTTTAATTTTTTTTAAATTTTCAATTAAAATATATATTGGTGGAAACATGGAAAAAAATAGAATTTCTTTGGTCACCATATGGTTAGGCTAGTGGATTGCTCGTATTTGGTGACGGAGACGTCCAAAACTAAGATCAATGGAATGGAAAATATTTCTTTGTTAGCCAACAATATTCATTCAAAAAGAAATGTTTCTTTTTTTTTTTTTCCTTTTCTTTTCTTTTCCCCTTTATGTCACATATCATAAATAGAATGGACCCTCCAGCCCTAACCATGTTGTGCATGAAGTTGGAATTGTTTGCGCTTGTGTACATATGAACCCATGGAATTGCATGTAAGAAATGCTCGTCGAAAGAATTCCTCTTCTATAATTCAGTACAGATTCTAACCAAGCCGTTATGCGGTTTGAATTTTGTATCTAGTCTATTTATATATTGTAAATTATTTTATTTCGTTAAGCCTTCATTCTCTTTTTAATTTGATGCTGGGTGTTGCAAATTAGACCAATGAAGCAATTAAAAGAAAAGGAAGTTTAGATTTCGAAGATTCATTCAGAGGTGAAGTGAAGGACTCTCCCCATGAAAAAGTGACAATCGGTTCAGGTGGACACAAGACCACACGTGCGTGCCACTAATGCGCAAAAACATGTAATGGCAATTACTGTGTCAGAAATATCAGTGAAGGCACAATCAGCCTCTGATTCATTGTTAATTAATTTGCTGCTTTTTTTTTTTATCAACTCCTACTGTCATTTGGAACAATAATAATAATAATAATAATAATCATATGCACATGGTTACTTGTATTATGTTATTGTCTTATCCGCTCTTCCTATCAGATAATATACCACTATTTTTAATATATATTTTTTCGAGATAATTTAATAGTTAATTTAAGAAAAAGCTTTATTGTTAGTGATAGTATAACTCATATTTATATTTCACACCATTGTAATATCATTTTTGCTCTTCAGATAAACACATAATTTCGTATATAATATTTATGAATAACTTTATTCTCTTCCTTCTATTAAAAAAAAAAAGAATACTATATAGTTTTATTATTCTCTTCTATCTATTTATGAATCAGACTTCCATTTGCAGCTAACTAACTTTGGTGTTTCTCATTGATAAAGAAAAAAAAAAACTTTGGTGTTTCTCAGATACCACATGGAATAGAATTCATGAAAATCTTTCAATGCAATGGCTAGGAAGCTTCTTTTGAACTCAATTATTAAAAAACAAAAAAAAAGAAGGAACATAATTATTCTTTAATGTCTGAAAATTTTAGTTATATAGTTTCTGTTTGTCACTTTTAGCGCTTCCCATGGAATTAATTTGTACCTTAATTTTCACTGCAACCATTTGGCAACAAGAAATAGACCAAATTCTTTTGTAGGAAAGTGCTACAGATTAACTAATGAGTATATAAAATGAGCATGATTATATATGACTACATACTCTTCACCAAATAAAGGAAAAAGTTCATCCAACCAAATTCTGACATAAGAAATTGTTTGGATTCTATTGGGTGGGTATTATGTTCAATCTTTTTATGACAACAACAGAGGATAATGCCCCATCTAATCACATCAATATATTATCATATATTGTTCTTCACAAGTATATTATATTAACTCTAGCTATATCTTTAATCTAATTACAGCTTGTAAATTTGGAGTTTTTGCTTGATGACAAAAAAAAAAGAAGTATGAATTTTAGTAATGTTTGAATCTCTATGATGAACCTATAACTTTAATAATTTTATATATTAATTTTTTAATTATTTTAATTCCATTACTAATTCAAATAAAAAAAAAAACTATGCTTGATTAAGACAAAAGATATGCCATACATAAAATTTAATTGAATAAAATAAATCAAGTAAACAAGAAAATTGTGATTTTTATTAAAACACAATTTTTTTTTTTTTACAAATAGTCCCAAACATATTAAATTAAAATCTTACTATGTATCTTCATTTTATAGAGGTGGCAAATAAATCACATCGGATTGATTCGAGTTAGATTATTTTTCGATTATTTTTTTTCAAATAGATTCAAATTGAAATATTTTGAATTTCAAATAGGTCTAATTGTGTCAAAGTATAAAATAAATTCAAGTTATTTTTAAGTTTTGGATCAAATTGAATTAGATCACTTATAATTTTAAAGTTTTAAATAAAATTATGCTATATTAATTTTTAAAATTTAAATATTTTTAATATTTAAATTATCAAATTTAAATCAGTTCGCTCCAAATTCGAATTGAATCAATTCACGTGAGTTATTTCAAATTTTCTTTCAAATTAAATCACTTTTTCAGATAGATTTAAATTAAATTTTCAAGTCAAATGAAAAACTTCTAACTCTGATTTTTCATAATTTTAACATATTTTATTCAATTAATATTTCCACAAGATGATTCTTAGTGTTGTAACTTATTATTTAAACAAATTGAATTCTGATTTTATCTAAAATTTAAATTGGCAATATAATTATAAAATGCTTAAAACTACTAAAATTAAATATTCGTCATAAAATCATAAAAACTGTCAAAAAAAATTTCTGTTTGTTTGTGATCAACCCTTTTATTTTCTTTAATTAATCAATTGTCTTTTTATTTATCAACCGTCTTTTTTTTCCTAGTGGAAATGATGTTTTTCTTTAATTAGTTATATCATACTAAAAGTCAAGAAAATGTAATGAAATATTATCCCTCCAGCTTTTTTTTTTTTTTTAAGATTTAATTTTGATTGAAATTCAAACTTACAACCTTCTAATTTTGAAATTGACGGCAATACCATGCATAAAGATTTGACGGTGGCAGGCAGCTTCCTTCTTTAATATGCACAATTAGGAATGGCAACAGAGTAGAGGCGGCGGGCCCGGAGGTATCTCTCATCTCCCGTCCTGCCTTTTTAATAGAGGATTTTTTTTATATATGTTTTCATCTCTAAGGGAATTTTTCGCTCTACAGGAATTTCTCACAAGGTGAAATTTTTTATTTTTTTGTTACTGTCAAATTATTTTTTAAAAATATAATTGATTATATTATAAAATAAAAATATTTTATGCTATAAATTAATAAATATATAAAAAATATATAACTATACACAAAATATTTATATATACATATGATAAATATGAAATATACATTTAATAAACATAAAAACTTATACACATATTTTCGGATCTCCACAAGATATACTTCGGAGTCGTTGTGGGGACTCGCGGGATGGGGGTGCAATCCTCACCCCTGCCTCATAGAGGAGAAAAGACAATGATTCTCCATACTGTCGAGGCAAATCTCCATGGAAAGTGAAAAATTTCCTCTTAATTGTCATCTCTATGCATAATTGCCTATCTCATTAATTTGAACAAGCTAATATTTCATGAGTTATTGTACCGTGCACCCCGGATCACCATACTTTCGTGGTTCAGGCTTACATAAACACATGATAATTAAAAACGTGCAAACATCTTTTTTTTTTTTTTTCCCTTCTTCCTTCTTTCTTTTTTCTTCTTTTTTTTTTTTTTTGACATTTTATTCTTCTTGTTTCTTTCTTACTTTTAACTATAATAAAGTGATTCAATATTTTATAAACTACGATGCATATTTTCCATTATCAATCACTTTGAATTAATTTAAATTTTTTAAAATTTATTTCTATATAAAAATTAAATAAGTTATATTTTTATGTTTGAAAAACTAATGAATATGAATTCTATATATGATGAACATTGTACACAAAAATAATGAATATTACAGTAATAATCAATGAATATGAATAAAATTAATAAAAAATTCACCATAATAAATTGCTATAAATAATTCAAAATATCAAGAACTAAAAAATGAACATCAAGTTTTTTGAAAAAAAAATTATATGTTTTCAATTGATAAACAAACTCATATACAATATTCTATAAAAAAGTAATGAACGTTAATACTATATATGATAAACATTGTCCATATAAATAATGAATATTGATAGAATAAATAAAAATTACATTAGAATGAATCACTATTTCAAAATTTTGCATCAGAGAAAGAATAATTACAAAACTTTTTCACCAAAATGAATCATAATTGAATAAAAAATTCAAAATATCAAGTAATAAACAATCAATATTAAGTTTTATGAAAATTGTTATATATTTTTAATAGACAAATTAATTCATGTATAATATTACATGAAAAATAATGAACATAAAATTAGAAATATTAAATATTAATAAAACATGGATATATATACTATATTAGGTTAAAAATTAAATAAATATCAACAAAATATTATTTAATAAAATGATGAATATAAAAATACTGCAGCTAATGAATATTGTATTGACAATTAATGAATATTTACTTGCGAAATAACAAACATAAATTACACGTATAACAAATAAATGAAACACATGCACTTTAAATATGAATAAAATAAATAAAAAATACATTAGAATAAATTGCTATTTTGAAATTTCGTAATATAAAAGAAATAATTACAAAACTTTTGCACCAAAATGAATTATAATTGAATAAAAAATTCAAGATATCAAGTAAGCAATCGACATCAAATTTTGTGGAAATGGTTATATATTTTAAATGGACAAATTAACTCATGTACAATACTATATGAAAAATAATGAATATAAAAATTAAAAATATTAATATTAATAAAACATGGTTATACATACTATATTAGATTAAAAATCAAATAAACATCAATGAAATATTATTTAATAAAATGATAAATATAAAAAATATAGTTAATAAATATTGCATTAGTAATTAAT
>CATIWR010190068.1:0-39978 GCA_949677035.1 Omphalea diandra
GACCGCGACTCATGTTAAGGCATACTGAAATTCAAGTAGGCGAAAATGCGAAGCCATTCTCGGGCGCGACCTATGGAAAAGAAGAAGCTAAAATGTGACAAACGAATTCGCGGTGAAAGTCACATCTTAGTCACGACAGTGAATTTCAAAGTTACTCAAGAGGGAAGTAAGTCCACAACCACAGCTTGACAAGTGTCCTAGAACATTGTTGGAAGTTAAAAATCACGAAGACATCTTGCTGGTAGCGACCGTGAATCGCGTGGAAGAAAATTAACCACTTTGGCAGATAAATTCGTGTCCTCTGTCGCGACCCATACAAGAAAACTCGCGACCGCGACTTCTGAAAGTAGGTAAAAGACAACAACTATATTTTCCTGATGATCTAATAGGAAGTTGGCACGTGGACTAGCCGTTAGACACAAATAGGGTTTCTCCTAAAGAATTTGGAAATCGCGATCGCGAAAGGTAGTAAAGACTGCGATTTCATCCTGACAAGCATTTAATGCAAATATGTTAAGCATGTCTTAAAGATTTGATGAGCTATGATCTGCAACATCTCTTTGGTGAAGTTTGGCTATAAATACTCCACCAAACAGCCATGATGAAGGTTGCTAAGGAATTTATTACAAGTAATTAAAGCTCTCAATCTTTGTTATTCATTTTCTTCATCTTCTTTATGTAATTGTAAGTGTTAGGTGTGAGCATTAAACACCAAGTTGTGAGGTTTTGTGTTGGCACTTCTAGAATGGTTTAAGTGTGAGCCTAGTGAAACACTTAAGTGAGGTTTTGTGTTAAGCCTAGAAAACACATTATTGTAAGGTTTTGTGTTAAGCCTAAAAAACACATTATTGTAAGGTTGTGTGTTAGCCATCAAAACACAAGCTGTACAAGTTGGGTGTGAGCTTGAAAACACCATTGAGATAGTGAAATACCTAATTGAGTGATTGGGGAGTGGACGTAGGGTCAATTTTACCCGAACCACTATAAATTGGTTGTGTCTCCATTATTCTTTCTTCTCCTCTTTATCCTTGTTTTTGAAATTTTTATCCACCAATTCAACCCCCCTTCTTGGTGCCTAGGGATAAGAGACACTACTAACCATCACATGGTTTAGAATGCCATTAGCGAAAGGGGAGATCATAAGGCCAAAATACTATTCATTTATTCTAAACACAAACATAATCATAAAAGGCTCTCAAGATTATTGGAACCTTAAGTTCCTTACTTTATCACTGCCCTAAAATGATTAAAACTAGAATCATGATCATCATATTAAATCTCAAATAAAAGAACAAGAAACCTTGCATAAGGAAGACTTCTAAAATCACTTTAAAATCATTTGAAATTCCACTTTTGAGGGGAATAGAAGGCCTATGGTGTTATACCTCATCCTATTTTACTGTTGGAACACTAGGACATCTTAAAAACAAATTTTGAAAAAAGGAGAAATTCGAATAGAGAATAAAACAGTTTTTGCAAAATTGTTTTCAGCCAAATTAGGTTGTATAACCTACAATCAAGGTTGTACAACCCTTATTTTTTAGGTTTTGAAAATAAAAAAAGAAAAGAAGAAAAGAGGAGAAGGTGGTAAGGGGATATGGATAACTTCTTCAATGATATTTTGGCTCACTTGGTAATCAATATCCTCCTAAAAATGCTTAAGGAATGCAAGAAGTAAAGAAAATAGGTCTTGTTCTACCTTGGAATGAGTTAGGGTTTAGAATTTATGCGTTAAATAGTGTTTGAGAGTGAATTATGGCAGAGTTTTGTTAGGGTTGTTTAAGCCTCTCCCCTCTCTTCGAATGAAAGAAGGTTTTTATAGGTGGTGGATGAGTGCACGGAGCCAAAAATGGTTATGGTGATAACTTGTCTTCATCCAATCACAGAGAAGGAGATGGATTTCCTAAAATCAGAGTTTGCATGTGGGCTGTGCAGACAAGAATAGGTTGTATATCCATCTGTCAAGGTTGTACAACCCTAGGGTTTAAGGAGAGACCAATTCTAGAAGATTTTGGGTTAAGGTTTATGGGAGGGTTGTACAATCAAGAATGCAAGCTATATAACCCTAATTACTAGGCAGTATAGCCTTACTTAATAGGTTGTACACCCCATTTACTCAGGCCTGTGGTTGTACGCTTAGTGTGGGACTTTTGGTTTTAGGCTTAGGTTTGGCCTTCTCCAAGGTTTTCTAAGGCTTTTATCTCTTCCTTTGGCTATTCTCCTTGTATTCTGAGAATGCATTCAGTGATTTTTATCATCGAACTTTGCATTCAAAGGTCCCAAATCTAATGCTTACAGGGATGTTACAATTCATATGCTCAGGTATCTAAAAGGATGTCCTGCTCAAGTCCTTTTCCATCCCTCTCATTCACCTTTAACTTTTACTGCTTACTATGATGTTGATCGAGCATCTTACCCATTCACTTGTAAGTATATTTTGGGTTACTATGTGTTCTTAAATGCTTCTTTTATTTCTTAGAAAACCAAAAAGCAAAGCACTATCTCTAGGTCCTCTATTGAAGCAGAATATTGAAGTATGGCTGCTATAGTGTGTAAGCTTCAGTGGATCACTTACTTGCTTCATGACTTCCATATTCCTTTGTCCTTGCCAATCCCACTTCAATTTGATAATCAAGTTGCCCTCTATGTTGCTCACAATTTGGTTTTCCATGAAAGAACTAAGAATTTACATATCAATTATCACATCATTAGAAACAAATTTCAAGAGGGTTTTATCACTCTTCAATGCACCTTAAGCAAAATGCAGCTAGCTGCCATTCTCACTAAGCCTCTCACACTCCTCATTTTCGCAATTTGTTGTCCAAGATGGGTTTGATTGATTTACATCAAACGCCATCTTAAGTGGAGCTATTACTAGTCCCAACGGCTAGTGTGCCAACGATAAAAAAGAGAAGAACAAAAATAGTGCTAGAGTGTATCTATTTTAAGTACTGTTATGTGAAAGCTTAATTGACGTCATATTTGCATAAGTGATACAGTATGGATTTGGAAGAACACTGCGACGCCATTCTACTTTATCTTCTTCAACGGCAAATAAGTAGAGCTATCTTAACAAAAATATGGCTTGAACAAAATTGATTTAACTAATTTATTGGGATGTGTGATGTTTGTTAGATGTTAGTAAGTAGTCAGTTATAATAGCTGCCAGATCATTAAATTTAGTTTTGATTTCTATATATAAACATCAAGTCATATTCAATAATACGGTGTGTTCCATTTTTTATCACAATATTATTTTCTTTGTTTGTTGTTTTGATTGCTGCTTATCATTGCTATTATAATGGCTGCAAACTCAATACTTTGAGTTTGTTCAACTAGAGATTCACTAACCTGGAAGTTGAAACAGATTGTAGAGCAATTATCAATACTATCAAAGGCTTCCTACTTCTTAGTTTGGCTTATAAGTTGGTGATATCAAATTTTGTTCTTTGATCCCTAAACATGCAATCAGGTTGCACATGCTTTGGTATAATTTGCTTTTTGATGTGATAGATGAGCAAGAATTAGTTTTTATGGACAAATGGTAGAGAAATCATAAGTTTTAGTATGATATATGGCATTTTTTAAAATTCAGATAAATTCTAAAGCGGCATTTTTAAAATTCAGATGAGTTCTAAAGTGGCGTGTTTGACATTTGAAGACTGTAGTTCAATACAAAATGGGCCAACAATTAAAACTCACGAACTTTGCTCATGAAGTCCATCGCTTTTTAGACAACTTCTGTTATTTCGGCCTTCAAACATGTATTTTTGCTATTTTTGAAAAGTTGTCATTTTAATATCTTTTTACAGAAATTTTATTTTTAGGAATAATTTTTATTTCTATTTTGATATGTATTTTCAAATTTGGCATTAGCAACTATTTTGCCAGATATAAAAATTTTTATTTTTTGTTATTTTTCTTCCTGTTTAGAGTAGGATTTAAGTTTTCTATATATATTGTAAGCTTGCCAGTCATGGTGGCAGTTTTGATAAATTAACAATATTTTAATGATAATATCTCTATTTATCATTTCAATTTTTTTATTTTTTTGAAAATTAACAAATTTTTTATAGCTATTTGTCTGGCATTCGTATGCAAATCAACATACCTATAAAAGGGTATCTTCTAACTTTTCACAAGTTGGAATTTATACATCCGCTACATCACTTTTAGTTGTCAGGAGCTCGTGTCCTGGTCAGAAAAGATCCCCTTTTCTATTGAGCAACTAGTAGTAACTAATGTTCTCTTTTTCTCTTGATTCAATATTAGTTGTTATTTATTCTAAAAAATATATTAAATAAAAAATAATTTTCACTTTTGTATTTTTGCAAAAATAAATAGATTTCATTTGTTTTGTCATGACAAAATTTTTTGGAATAAATCATTTACTTTTTATTCTTTATTTAGAATATCAAAAAAGAATTAAACAATATATTTTTGGTGTATAAAGTATAGCCTAAAATATTAATCTTTTTTTTTTCAATTTATAAATTATAAGAATATTTGGATAATAAAATAATTAAAAACTTCATATTTTTAATATATCAAGAATGTCTAAAAAGGAATGGAGTCAATCAGAAATTAGCCTCGCACCTTATACTTCGCAAGGCAAGCACCTTAAATTCTGGGTTTCGCTAAACAATTTACTCCCAACAATTTTACATGAATGCAAAAGATGAATCTTGTAACTAAGCTTTGATCTAGACTCGTTCATCAACTAAAATGAATTCAAGATATCACCAGCAAGGCTTTGCTTATTAAAAACCATTATATTCACTAAGTAACATTTGCCATGCCAAATCCATTAGACGCTTGAATTTTCACAACTACAAATACTCATGAATTTGCACGTTACTTGAAGCATTTACTTTCTAGCCAAAGGCAAGTATTCTTCATTTGCAACATCCATTTTCGTGCTTGATGATTCCTTCTTTGCTCCATCCTCAATGACATCTACGTCCACCACAAATGTTGCGGATACAGGACGGTGGTCAGAAAATCGAGATTCCCAGCGTACGTATGAAAATTGGTGTATCCCATTTCCATACCAAAGTATTCTATCACACCTGTAAATTTTAACAGTCCAAACTGCAAATATAATAAATTGTTTTCTTTACATAATGTACATATATTGTTTGCATTTTACACTTACCAAGCTGGAGTTCTTTTTTTGTTTTTGGTTTCTGTAGTCTCCCCAGCATAAGTGTCTGAGTTGTTGGAGTATTTGTATGTAGGTGCAAAATATATCTTCCCCTCTTTCCATCCCTTGAAAACTCGACCAGCTTCTCTCTCAATTTTTAGCTGCCAGATAAAGAAGCAAATTATATGAGCATGCTGCAACATGAAAATATACAATGAATACAATTTCATAAGCAGGAAAGTTTAAATCCACTATAACTCGACTTCATGGAAACCAATTACACAAAGTTGGATTTGCATTTTGAGTTCCTTTTTTTTTTTGTTCAAATTTTAGGAAACTGATACTTGTAAAATATTTGAATGTGTTAACTCGTATGAAAGTTGTGAACCCATTCAAGGAAAGAAAAGTTACCTGATCTTTATTGAATAGTGCATTCCAGTCATAACGGTCTAGAAGCTTTCTAGTTTCAGAGTAGCTCAAAGCTATTCTGTAATTCAAATCCCCTAACCATATGACCCGACTGGGGCCATTTTTCCAAGTCGATATCAGATTTCAGTATACAAGAATATGCAAAAGAAAAGATGATAAATGAGAAAGATGGTTAAAGACAATTTTCAATTCTCCAAGGATTTCAGAATGCTCACTCACTCGTGTTCAATTATCTTCTCGGGCGCTCGACTATAAGGTGATCTACAAATCCTCTGAAATTGTGTATTTTTTAGTATCTCTATCACATCCAAGTTTCTTCGGAGTTCATCTCCCTCTTTCTCTCCTGATGCCAAGTGGCTGCACACAAAGCAGAAGCTTGTTTTATGGAGAGACATGCTAACGGCTATACACCCCTGTAAAAGAAATTAACATTATGCCATAACTCATAAATGGTAATTCCATCTAAATTCTTGAACATGATAAATATTGGAATCCTTATAGAGATAATATTCATGATTCAGTCTAAAATGATCTAAATTTTATTCAATTTAAATTACTGGAAATATTTTAAAAAATATAAAATCAAAATAATAATTTCTATATCTAAAAAATCAAAAGTATACGTAGCTCAACCTATTTATCATCTCTAAGTCCATATAAAGAATTTCTATACATCACTACCTTGTTCCTAAGGCAACCCATTATCCCACGACCAATGCAAGAGATTCTCAAGTGGCTAATATATTGAATAAGCTCCTTCTTTACCCAAATAGTAAGAAAAATTCCAACCATTTGTTTACCCACTATAAGATTGTACTTCAATTGGTTGACAGTAGTGGGAGTGAAATTTTCTGAGGCTTCATAGTTGTCAATGCCATCATCATCAATATCTAAGGAAATTTCATCTTCGCTTATATTTGTTGGTTGACACCACAAGCAAAAATCCTTCTTGTACTTCCTTTCCAATACATTATTGCAATTGCAAGTTTTCAGCCTGCTTCCACTGTTAGTCCTGAAATTCTTGCATTTCTTTTTAAGAGAAGACTTTTGGAATAATAGAGAGCTACCAAGGGTGGCCAAGGATCTTGACTCTGTTGAAGCCATACGACATGATTTGTTAAGTGTTTGATGAATTAAAGTTAGCCATTTTGCAGCAGGCGCATTGTCTTCTACCACAAGCACATTTCCAGCATTTAACGGAACAGTTTCCTGAAAACTAATTCAGAAGAAAATAATTAAATAAATAAAAAAATCCATAAACATATTGAAATCATCAATAAATAATGAAAAGTTATAGACTATTGTAAAACAAATAAGATAATACTAATTATTACAAATGAATGTGAATACAAGACTAGCACTCTACTAAGCCTTAAAAGATGATCACAAGTTGAAAATGTGGAAACTTAAAAGCTCAAATTCAAAGAAAGTGGTGTAATTTCTTAAATGAAATGATAGCGCAATCATACTGTAGTTTGCTACAATGTGACTTTTTTTTTTTTTTTGGGGGATTTGAGAAATATTTTTCTCATTTTGTTTGAGAGAAATATTTTTTTGTGATGAAGAATTATTCTTTATATGGTACGAGACTTCTAGTTTGAAATTTTTCTTAATTATAAATGATAGATTCTGACCCAAATCAGATGTATACAAAAAAATCTTAACCTAAAAGACTTAAACAAAATTTCGCTTAATCCTGTTTTGATCCTAGTCTGACTCGCTAATGTGACTGAATATTACTAGATTGACCTATAAATAATCCAAGGTTGACCTAATTAAAATTATCTAAAAAGTAAAATAATATTTCAAAATCATGAGTTATTCGACTTCAGAATTATATGAATTTTCTATATACATTGATATGATGACCAACTCAATACACAAATAACTTGGCTGATCCATTCAAAAAAAAAAAAAAAAAAAAACCTGAAATTGCTTGGTATGTACTACCTGATCCATCTTATTTTTTACCTCTAATATTAAAAAAATGATGAAAGCTGGTTAATTTTGTACATAGTAATATTGTAAGAGAAATTTTTTAACATTTAGGCATTGGCCTTAAGAGCTTTGCCAATTGTTAAGGGCACTATTTATGGTATACGGCGCAGCTGATATTAATATAGCATAACTACATCTAAAGAAGAATAAGAGGGTAAATTGTATTATTTTGTAATAAGTTGCATATATTATATTGATGTCATAAGACATAGATAAAAAGGGTGTTGTATCGCCAAAATCTATAATATAACTAAATATAATTGTAATGAGATTAATGAGTTTAGAATGGCTTCAAATTTATGATATTATATCATTACTCTTGATTGACCTAATACATAACATATACATAAAAGAGTGAACTATATTAAATATAGTAATAGTTTTATTATTTTTTTAATATTTTATGGCTTTCACAATCACAATAGTGATGACATTTCTTTTATGCACACAATAATGGTGACATTAAGACATAACAAATACATACATATGTATCACAATAACGATGACATTATGCACATGATAAAGATAACATTAAGACATAACAAATACTATATTTGTTTCTATATAATTGATGCTTTAGTAAATTTCACTAAAATTAAGAAATTATAATTAGTTTGGAATTTATGAGAAAAATGAGTGATTAAAACTAAATTATTTTTTATTTTGAATCAAATGACTTTAAAATTTTACATAACATTAATAACTTTGGATTAATGAGTAATAGGGCAAAATTGAAAAAAAATTTTAAATTTCATTGATTATATAAAAATAACAGATAAATGAAATTTTAAATTTTCTCAAAAATGTCAATTATATAGGAATGAAAAAACGTATATACATAAATATTTTTATGGTAATAGTTGCCAACTTTAATTCTATATATTGACTAGGAAAGCATAATGTAATTATAAACGAAAATAGCCAAAAATGGTATACCCCATTATTATGCAGGGATTTGAATAAGTTTTATACTGATATTTCATTAGTCTTTTGGGTGACCGGTAAATAATTCATAAAACATTTACAATTTTAATATTAATTTGTAAATTCTATCAAATTTAATAAAATTTAGTTTAGTTATAATGAATTTCAAAAATTTAATGAAATAAAATTTTAAATAATTTTATTTATACTAAATACAAAAATATAAATTTATAAATGATTTTCATAAAAACTATAAATTTTATTTATATCAAACATATTCTTAAACTTTAAAGTGATATGCAGTGTGATATGAAATGTGGTTGTGGGCAAAGAAAGACATAGACAAACAATTATATATTTTTCATTGTTTATACGAAATTGTGCATTTTAAGTTTATTTTTAGAATTAGCAAGTAAATTTTGCTTTTTGTATTGTTGTCTTTGTGTGGCATGAAACAGAAAAGTTTGATATTTTGTTGAAATTGAAATAATTGAACGTTAAATTAAAGTAACTCAATTTGATTAAATTTAATTTTTATTAAATTAAATTTGATTTAGTTTGTATTTTATACAATTTGATTAATTTAGTTCAGTCCAAAATATAAGTGAAATCAATTAAATCGATCAAATACTTAGTTGAAAATTAAAACCTAAAGGATGAAGATTTTTGTTGGACTAGGTTGGTTAAATTTAAGTCAAATACCTCTTTTGATCTTGACAATCAATATTGATAGGTACTAATGTCTTGTTTAAGTGTTGTTTCTGCAGTTTAAAAGTTATGTTTTCATTGGAAGTTAGATAGAAGTCTAAATCTCTAACTTTGAGTAAGACATCAAAATCCGCGGTTAGGATCCTCTAATTCGTGAACATGACCATGCAACAAGGATGAATGAAGTTAACCCAAAAGAATTTGCAGAGGAAATCGCAGTTGCGATCCAGCCGAGGGAAACTTGAAAGACACACAGAGAGATTCGCGGTGGTGTTCGTGTCCAGAGTCACAACCGTGAATTTCATAGCTGAAAGGAGGGAACTGAGTCTGCAACTATATCAAGCCAAATATTTAAAGCAACCGTTGGAATATCAAAATTCATGAGGGCGAAGCACCTGTCGTGACTGAAACCTAATAAAGTGTTTCCTCCTCACCAAACAAGAGAATTCATTGTCCCTGTCATGCCCAAGAAGAATCTCAATCACGACCATGACTTTTGATTGGTTAGTCAAACTCAACAGCTCTTAGAGCATAGATGGCAGAAGGACACTTAAGTGGTTCGAGTTTGGCCAACCTAGTCCAACAAATATATTATAAGAGTTTTGATACCTTGATTGTTTTACATAGGGTTTGTTAACACATAAACCACTATAAATACCTTGTGTTCTTTCTCTCTACCCTTTCTCAATTTCTAAGCTCTTCACCTTTTCTCTAAATTTTTTAATCTCCCACTAATTCAACCTCTTTTCTGGGTACACTAAGGCTAACAAGTGATATCAGAGTATCATCTTATTCAAGGCTTAATTGCAGGAGAAAAGATCATGGCATAATAAGGTATCCACACCTATCTCAAGATATATTTCGATGGATCCGACTATACTCATTGAAAATATAGGATGAAAATATACTTGGACAACGATATAGTGGATCTTTGGGACATTGTAGCAAAAGAGTGGAAGCCACCTACTAGGGTGGCGAATGGAAGTAAAAAATTAATCCCAAGAGAAGAATGAGTTGAAGCTCATAGGAGATCTAATGGAAGGAATAAGAGATCTACGACAATCCTTCTTAGTTCTCTATCAAGAGAAGAAATAGTAAAGGTCCAACATTGCCTCACAGCTCATGGGATATGGAAGCCCTTAGAAAACTACCATAAAGGCACTACTTTAGTGAAGTCCAACAGATTAGAAATGTATGTGACCAAATAGGAGTTGTTATGATGAAGGAGAATGAAAACATCATAAATATGATGAATAGGCTTATTCGATTGTCATAAACATTGAGAAATTATGAAGGATTCTCACCAATTATGAGGTAAACTAAAAAATTCTTAAATCTTTACATCTTGAGAAGTTTGGTGTTAGGGTTTGTAGCATCCAAGAGTCAAATCCAGAGATTGAGAAGGTGCAAACTGATGTTCTCGTAGGCAAGCTTCTAACTCATTAGCTAGCATTGAAGAAGGATGAAGAAATGAAGAAGATGAGAAGGCAAGGAGACAAATCAGAAAAACCATAAAAGAAGACCTTGACTCTCAAATCTTCATAAAAAGAAAAGGAACTAGAGGTCATTTTTAATGACGAAGATAATGACAAAAAGGAAGAGGAGCAAATCATGCTTTCAAGAAGGACAAAGGAGCTAATAAGGAGAAGAAAAGAAAGAAGAAACTTTAAGAAAGGAACTCCAAACCTCAAGGAAAGATTGGGTGAAGTAACATGCTATGAATGTGGCAAACAAGGCCACATCAAGTATAACTGCTCCAAATTAAAGAAGAAGAAAAAAAAAGAAAGGGGATAAGCAGAAGAGGAAAAGCTTCAAAGCAACTTGGGATGATAGCTCAAGTGAAGAGGATGAAGAAGAGGAAATTGCAAACTTGTACTTTATGGCATAAGATGATTCTTCAAATAAGGTAAGCTTTTCACCCCATTCTTATGAAGAATATGATGAGTTAGATGATGTAGATGATAAGTTTTTAGAAGTTCTTACTTTGAAATGTGATAAATACAAGTCACAAATGAAATCTTACAAGCAAAAATGCTCCAAACTAAAAGATGAATTTGAATCATTGAACAATCTTGCAAGTGAATTGAAAACTTCAAATAAAAAACTCAAGAAATCTATTAAGAGTCTTTCTAAATCATCTTCTTCCCTAAACTCTTTGAGAAAGGAGAATGATTCATTAAAGGGTGAAGTAGTAGAACTTAGAAATTCCATATCTAAGTTTCATAAGGGAAATGAAGCTTTGGATACACTTATTATATCTCAAAGACCTCATTTAGTTGGACATGGTCTAAGCTTTAATGGAGCCTTTTCATATACATCTTCACTTACAACCTTCATTAGAGCTTCAACACCTCAAACATCTAGTATTGAGGTAGTTGGAAGAAAAAGTGCTCAAAGCACTAAGCCACCATTGCCTAAGGGCAAAGGGAAGGCATATTAAGGGTTAAAGTTTATCCCAAAGAAGGCTAATCATACATATATTTACACCAAAAAAACATGCTTACCCCAACACATACAGAAAATTCACTTCTACACTCAACCATTCATGTTCATGCTTACACTCATAACATCATGGTATGAGAAATACCCCTACTCATACCAAAGCCATGTATAGGAGGAAGAATCATAATTCTAGACTCTAATGCCACTATTATATGAAGTTTGGTCACATTAACATTCATTGTTATATTAGGAAGGCTTACCTTAAATTGAAGGATCCACCCTAGGACCCAAGTATGCTTGGGTATAAAAAAATGATTTATTTGTGTTATGTAGGATTGTTTAGCAGCCATCAATAAAGTAAATGATTGGCATGTGGATAGTGGATACTTAAAGCACATGACGAGCAATAAGAAGCTATTCATGAGCTTAAAAGAGAATGAGGGTGGCAATGTCACTTTTGGAAACAATACCAAGAATAAGGTAATTGGCATTGACACTATTGGTAAGAATGGTTGTTCTCTCATTGATGATGTTTTACTTATAGATGGTTTGCAACATAGTTTGCTTAGTGCAAGCCAATTATGTGATAAGGGTAATAAAGTCACGTTTGACCTTAGAGAATATCGAGTTACCATTTTGGTGGATAAAAAAGGTAGTCTTTAAAGGTGAAAGAAAAGGCAATACCTACCTAATTAACTTAAACAATTTGGATAACAAATCTTTCAAGTGTATTGTGTCACTTAACAATGAAGCTTGGCTTTGACATAGAAGACTTACACATGCTAGCATGGTGCTCCTACAAAGCTTATCAAAAGGAAAGCTAGTGAAAGTTCTTCCCAACCTAAAGTTCTTTAAAGACAAGTCTTGTGGACCATACCAAATGGGAAAGCAACATCAATCCTCTTTCAAAGTAAAGAATATTGTAAGTACATTTAGACCTCTTCAACTTATCCATATGGACTTGATACGACCTACTTGGAGTGCTAGTTTAGGTAGAAAATTTTATACACTTGTCATTAGTGGATGATTACTTTAGGTTTACTTGGGTATCCTTTCTAACTCATAAGCATGACACCTTTGCTGCTTTTAAGAGTTTTGCAAAAAGAGTTCAAAATGAAAAAGATTACTTCATTTATTCTATAAGAAGTGAACATGGAAACGAATTTCAAAATGAATGTTTTGAATTTTATTGCTTAGAGAATGGGTTCTTTCATAATTTTTCAACTCCTAGAACACCACAACAAAATGGTGTTATAGAGAAGAAAAACATAACACTAGTAGAGATGGATAGAACTATGCTCAATGAGTATTCATTGCTTAATTACTTTTAGGCTGAAGCTATCAATACTTTATATTACATTGCAAATAGTATTTTCAAAAGACCTATTCTTAATAAAACTTCTTATGAGCTATAAAATGATAGAAAGCCTAAGTTGTCATACCTAAGAGTGTTTAGATGCAAGTGTTATATCTTAAATACTAAGGATAACCTTGAAAATTTTGATTCAAATACAAGTGTTATATCTTAAATACAAAGAATAATCTTGAAAATTTTGATTCAAAAACAAATGAATATTGTGTTTGATGAATCTAGTAAACTTGATCTTGGAAAAGGTTCTCTTATTAATAATCTTGTAGGTGACTTTGAAAAATTAGAATTGGAGTCAACCACAAGAGAGATGGATAAAGACCATGATAAAGGCAAGTCATCAAGAGAAGAAAAAGAAACCTAATATCAACAAGTGGAAACCCTAAATCAAGATCTTCAAGGATTGAAGATTCTCTAAGTATCACTCAAAGTACCTAATCATTAGTGATACATCCAAGGGTATAAGTACTAGATCTCAACTCAATTCTTTAGATAATAATCTTGCATTCGTCTCTCAATTTGAGCCAAAATATATTGATGAGGGTATTGATGATGAGAGTTGGGTAATTGCCATGTAAGAAGAACTTAACCAATTTGAGAGAAACAATGTATAGGAACTTGTTCCTAAGCCTAAGGAAGACCCTATTGTAGGTTACAAGTGGGTGTATAGGAATAAGTTAGATGAACAAGGGTTCATCACTAGAAACAACGCTAGATTGGTTGCTAAGGGGTACAACCAAGAGGAAGACATCGATTATGATGAAACTTATACCTTCGTAGCAAAATTAAATGTCATTAGGATTCTTTTAGCATATGCATGTCATATGAATTTCAAATTGTTCCAAATGGGTGTTAAAAGTGCATTTTTAAATGTTGTCATTAAGAAGGAATTTATGTTGAACAACCTCTTGGTTTTGAATCTCATATTTTCCAAATCATGTTTTTAAATTGAATAGAGCATTGTAAGGTATGAAATATGCTCCAAGAGTTTGGTACGAAAGACTTAGTTCATTTCTTTTGCAAAATAATTTTAAAAATGGGAAGGTTGATACAACCTTGTTTATTAAAAAGCACAATCGTGATATACTCATTGTTTAAATATATATTGATGATATCATATTTAGTGCTACTAATAAATCTCTTTGTAGGGATTTTGCTAAGTGTATGATTAGGGAATTTAAAATAACCATGATGGGGGAGCTCAAAATCTTTCTTGGTCTATAAATCAAGTAAATTAAAGAAGGGATTTTCATCAACCAAGCCAAGTATACAAAAGATATACTCAAGAAATTTGGCATGGAAGGATGTAAAGTAGCAAGGACACCAATGATTGCCACCATCAAACTAGACAAAGATGAATCAGATAAGTCTATTAATGAGAAGAGATATTGAGGTATGATTGGTTCTCTGCTCTATCTTACTGCTTCTAGACCTGACATCATGTTTAGTGTATGCATGTGTGCTAGATTTCAATCTTACCGAAAGAATCACATTTTAATGATGTTAAAAGGGTTTTTAAATATTTACATGGCATATTGCATTTAGGTTTATGGCATCTTAGATATTAATCATTTAGCCTTATAGGTTATTCGGATGCGGATTATGACGTAGTCTTTTGGATAAAAAGAGCACTTTTGGAACTTGTCAATTCATAGGAGAATGCTTAGTATCTTGGTTTAATAAGAAGAAGTTTCAGTTGCCTTATCCACCACTGAAGTATAATTTATGGCTGTGAGTTATTGTTGCACCCAAGTCCTTTTGATGAAATAACAATTAAGGGATTATGGAAAATTTGTTGATCACATTCCCATCAAATGTGATAATGCTAGTGCAATAAATCTTTTAAAGAATCTCACCCAACACTTTAAGATCAAATATATAAATATTAGGCATCATTTTCTTAGAGATCATGTCTAAAATAGTGATATGGTACTGGAGTTTATAAACACTAATCATCAACTTACAGATATTTTCACCAAACCTTTGAATGAAGAAAGGATGAACTTAATTAAGAGAGAGTTGGGAATGCTTGATGGAAGCTCCCTGAAGTGAAAATTGAATCTTTTAGATTGCTTTTTGTGTGATGTATTATTCTTGAATGATTGTTTGTTATATGATATGAATGTGAAGTATACTTCTTTGGATGTCTTAATTCTTTATGCAATTATGCCTCTCTATTCAAATTTTCATGAATTAAGGATTAATATATTAAGTGGATCACAACTTAGAAGGTCAAATCATATATTTTCATGATTACTTTTCCTGCCTTGTAATTTGCGGTCACTACTTCTGGTTTCATGGTCACGATTTATAGGTTCTTATCAATCTGTCTGCTACCCATCAATTCACGGTTGCTATTTTTAAACTCCACCTCGAATTTTTTCAAAATTCAAAAATTTTGACCATTGACCACATTGATTTTCGAGGAATTTTTAACCGTTACTCAGATATTTTGTAATTACCAATCGCGAATCTGAGTAACTGCCAAACATTAACTAATTTGACTGCCAACTGATGGCATCCCCTCATTAAATACATTTTTGGTCATTTGTTACCATTTTTACACCTTTTCTTAGCTTATTTAAACCCTTGTAATAATGTTCTAACTCACATTTGCAAAATTACTTCATCTCTCTTCATTTTTACACCTTAAACCTTCTTTATATCCTTTCTCATCTCCAATGGCCCCTAAGAAAGCCTCCAGAGTAGAAAAAGGAAAAGCAATAGCCTAACCATTTGGTCCTCCTGTCTTTCACATGATGAAAGGGATCACCAAGGAAGAAACGAACCATTACAAGGCTAATTCCTCCAAGATCATCCAACCAAATAAAATTCCATCAACATTTCTCCTTGAATCACTTGGAATCAAGGATGAAATCCATGCCTACCTTTCTAATTTGGGCTGGAATAAATTCATCTTTTGACACGAACTCGATAATGAAAAATAGTGCGAGAATTCATATACACGGTGACCTTGAGTCTTAGAGTAGAATCACGAGTAGGTCAGCATAGGTTGACATTTAGGGCTTTTGGGGATCCATTTTTTTTATTACCTTTGAACAAATATCCAATCTATTCAATCTTTAAGTGGAGGATGACATTTCATTCATCATCTCTGCATTTGACATTATTTATTAAGAGTTTTGGTTTGAAATTTCTATCGAGACCAAACATGACCTAAAAACTTCTCTAGCCAAATATATTTGAACCCTACCCAACTAGTTTTTTCATCATATCATCACCTTTTCTGTCATTGCAAGAGGTGATGGAAATGAGAAGGTCTCCTAAAAAGACCTAGCATTTCTCTTATGCTTGACCAAAAATTAACCTATCCAAATTGGACAGTACCTTATGGATTAATTGATTCACATGAGCACTAAGCCAAAAAAGCCAATTTTTTCTACCCTCTCATGTAACTGCTATATATCATTTTATGGGTGCACTAACTGAGGAAAATGAAAATTCCTCACTAAAAGTATTTGCTATCCCATAACTTTCTAGACTTATCTTACCTTATCAATGCCAAGACCATAAACCCTGATTCCTACGCTTACACCTTGGATGCATTTGGGGCTAACAAGCTAGAAACTTATCAAGCCTCAAAAAGGAAGAGGCTAGTCATTGAAGAGGGTGTTCAGTCTATTCCACCTCCCCAACCTAAGCCTAAAACCAAATCCTCTACAATCTCTCTCTCCTTAATCAACAAGAAGCTAGACAAGGTGATGAGGATGATCAAGAGAAGATTTCTTTTACTCTTCCACATCTATAGTGATTTGGTGGATCTTCAGGAAAAGGTAGGTGCTACTCCTTGGCACCTCCCTGATTTTGAGGATTGGAAAGACACTCCTGAAGAAGAGAGTGATCAAGAGTTTAAGGAAGGTGATGAAACTCAAAATGGAGGAGCAAATGAAGAAATTGATGACTCTGGAGACAATGATAGTTCTTTAATATTCTAGCTTGTTCTTAGCTTTTCAGTGTTTGCTTTTGTTTCTTTGTTTATGTATGAGATGTGATCTGACAGTTGTTAATGAGTAAAAGTGTTGGTTTTTCTTTGCATTTGTTGCTTCTCATTTATGTGATTGTTCAATACTTGTTTCATATACTTATTTGTTCTTTATGTTTGCTCTATCTAAATTTATGCTTCATACATTTGATACCCATGCACCTTTACTTCAATATTTAAACTTTACCCTCTTTTTAATCTTGCTAAAAGGGGAGAAAGCAAAGTACTAAAAGAATGTGCATGATATATCATAAAGGGAGTATAAGTTGAGGGGGAGCAATAGGAGAAATCTAATTCAAACATATAAGTCTTTGAAAATCTTATTTGATCAATAAGTTTTTCTATTTAAAATCATTAACTATCTCAACTTCACACTCATGCAATTCATTTTTTCCTTAAGTAAAATCAATCTAAGTTGTCAAAATAAAAAAAAAAAAAGGGAAGATTTTGGACTAGGTTGGTCAAATCTAAGTCAAAGACCTCTTTTGATCTTGACAATGAAGATTGATAGGTACTAACATCTTGTTTAAATGTTGTTTTTATAGTTTAAAAGTTAGGTTTTCATTGCAAGTTAGATGGAAGTCTGAATCTTTAACTTTGAGTAAGATATCAAAATTCGGGACAGGATCCTCTAATTCGCAATCGCGACCATGCAATAAGGATGAATGAAGTTAGGCTAGAAGATTTTGAGAAGGAAATAGTAGCCACGATCCAGTCGAGGGAAACTTAAAAGACACACATAGAGATTCGCGATAATGTTCACGTCTGGAGTCGCAACCACAAATTTTACAGCTGAAATGAGGGAATTGAGTTTGTAACTATATCATACCAAGTGTCCAAGGCAATAGTTGGAATATTAAAATTTGCGAAGGTGAAACACTTGTCGCGACTGCAACCTAAGAAAATGTTTCCTCCTCACCAAAAAGAAGAATTCATTACCCATGTCTCACCCAAAAAGAATCTCAATCGTGATCACGACTTTTGGTTAGTTAGTCAAAGCCAATTACTGTATTTCTTAGAGCATTAATGGCAAAAGGACACGTGGACTATCCGTTAGACATAAAATGAGATTATATACAGTGATTTCAGTCTTCCCAGCTCAAATTGAAAAATTGTGATTGCGAAATGCTAGTCACAACCGTGACTTCAGTCTGACAAACATTTAATGTCAAATCTGCCTAGTTTATCTTAGAGATTTAGGCATAGTTTGTGAGTAGCGTCTCTTTGGTTGGTGTTGCCTATAAATGCTCCACCAAAGATACATGAATAAAAGAGAATTTCATTTATTGTAGCCAAACTCTTGCAAATTTGCTTCACTACTTCTTATTCTTTGATTATGGTTTCTTGATTGCTTGGTGTAAGCATTAAACACTATTGTAACTGGGTTGAGAGTTAGACTAGCTATCAAAACTCTTGTAATAGGTTAAAGTGTGAGCCTATGTAAAATACTTAAGTGAGGTTTTGTGTGAGACTTGAAACACAAAGTTTAGGGTTGTGTGTGAGTCATAAAACACATTGTACAAGTTTGGTGTGAGCTTGGAAACACCATTTTAAGTTGAGTGAAATACCCAATTATTAAGAATTTAGGAGTGGACGTAGGGTTTGTTAGTATGCGAACCACTATAAATACCTTGTGTTCTTTTTCTCCATCCTTTCTCAATTCTCTAAACTCCTCATCTTCCCTCCAATTTTTTTAATTTTCCACCAATTTAACCCATTTTCTTGGTGCACTAGGACCAACAATTTTATTTAAGTGGGTTTGGTTCTAACTAATATTAAAATTATTATATTAGTCATTTAGTTTGTTTCACTTATATTTATAGATAAATTTATCTACATTGTATATATATATATATTTATATAATATTAGTAAAAATAATAAATATTTATATTAAATGAGGGCATGAGTAGCTTTTAATTTGAAAAAAAGAATATAGTAATAAATTTTGCATATAATTATAAATAATTTTTTATATATCATTATTTTATTAGATGCATGTATTATACGTGTAATGTAAGTAAATTTTTTCATAGTTACATACACTTTTAACTTTTTAAGAGATTGGACCACAATATATGAAAGAATTGTGTATTAAGCATGACATGGCAGCTTTGGAAGTTCATCACCCTCCAACATCCATCTATCCATTTGAACTAGGATTATATTTATTAGTTCAAAATTATCTAGCAGTTAATTTCAATTAAATAGTTACGAAATCTCAATAAAAATTTTATTATAATTATAACATTTTGATTTTGTCCATTTCATTCACTAAATTTTTATTTTTATTTCCATTAAGTGTCAACATCAAATTTTCAATTCTTAAATGACCATATTGATGACACAAACACTTTTTTTTTAATCTATTTAATATGACTAAACATATTTGAGCCATATAACACTTTTGCATATCTATTTTCAGTCTAAATTAGATTTAAAAATGAAAAATAGAGCCCACTAGTTAAATCAAAATTATATTAACATTGATAATCTGATTGATCAAGTCTATTTTAATATTATGAATTTATACTTAGAGTAAAAGGATAATAAGTATATTAAAAGCATTATTGTAATTACTTTAAGATTGATATTTGAAAAATCATATTCGATTATAATGAAATTAAAGTTGCTGGTCACAATAATGAAAATTATAATTTTATTAGCACGACAGAATTTAGATCAAAATTAGCGACTATTAATATAAGTAGTTTATATAATGAAAACTAAAATATTATTACCACAATAGAATTTGGATAAAAATTAGTGACTATTAATATATGGAATTTATATAAATTTAAGTTGATTTCCACGAAAAAAAGATTGTATAATTTATATTGAGAATCATTGAATTATAATTTAAATTTTATTATGACCATAATACTATAATTCTACTTAATAAGATCACTAATTTTTTTTATTAATATTTCAATTAAGTTTCAAAATTAATTTTAATATTTAATTATTAGAGTATTCATTTGCATAACACAAATTCTGAGATTTGCATATTTTATTGGAATTTGTTCCTTTAATACTTAATTGTAATATTATTAAGAGTTCATTGGTTTAATAAAATAAAACTATAATTTTATAACTACAGTTAAGCTCTAATTTAATGATCGATATTGCAAATTATCCCCAAAAAAAAAAAAGTTTAATTCACGAATTGAACCAATTAGTACTTCAATTTTCATGGTTTGAATCTGACAATCATGGAGCTAACAACATCATGGAAAACAGCAATTAGACAAAAAAAAAAAAAAAAAACCCCTGCTAAACAATAAGAAATATACCAATCATTGTCAATAACAAGAAGAAACCAACTTTTACATTGTGTTTAGTATAATGAATTTTATAATTTTTATAAAATTTATTTATAAATCAACATTTTATGTATTTGATATAAATGAAATTCATTTAAAATTATATTTTATTAAATCATTGAAATTGATTATAACTAAACCAAATGAATTCTATTTTTATTTTATAGTATGTCAAAAATAGAAATTCATTTGCAAATGAAATCAATTTTAAGTTAGAATTGAACCGAACACAATATAAGTTAGAATTGAATCAAACACAATGTTAAAATTTGTGCTGAATATCATTAAGAGTATGTATGGGAAAACAAAAACGCAGAAAGAAAGAAGAGGGAGAGAGCACATACCCTAAAACATACATATCTGATTGATTATGGACTTGAAGAAACTCATCTAAGTTGATGCCGCTGTGAGGAGACTTCCCTCCCACATTCCATGTTGCAACAAAAACTCTATGAAGGAACAAAAATTGGTACAAAAAAAAAAAGGATTAAGAGATTACAAATTAGAAACAGAATACATTTACGTGAAAGAAATGTATGTACCTCAATGACTGAGTTTTGCCACCTAACATTGGAGTTCTAAAGCAGTTGAGTTGAGTCTGCAATTCAGCAAGTAAATAAAGAGAAGAGTTATAGTAAAAAGATGCAGTAAAATTAGGAACATCACGTACAATTGAGGACCCAAAAAACTTGCTTTGAATAGGGTAACTGTTGGTGAAGAAACACTAACCTTGTTTGGTAAATTCCACCACTTATTTCTTTCATATATGTTAAATACTTATACAGTAAGAAGAAAAGAATGACCAAAGCAAAATATAATCTAATATTGGGCATCAGCTAAAAAAGAAAAACAGATATACCATTCCTGCTTCCTATCTTGCAATAGATTGAAGCTAAAATGAGAATATATTCTCATATTTGGAGAAAATTCCAATTATGTTCTTTCTGGTCATTATCCTTTCACGTTTTTCACTAAGACCCTTTTCCATTTGTATTTTAGATTAGCAGAGAAGCCAAAAAGAAAAGAAATACTTGCAATAAATGGAAAATAACTAGAAAAAGAAAATGGAACGGCATCCTTATGGAATGTTATCCAATGTAACAAAAAGGGGGAAAAAAGATATCATATAGCTTCCATTACAAGCAAGAGATCTCTTTTATAGTTAATGGATAAAGAATAACCTATTATTATACATGTTTCTCTGAAAGAATATATGTAGAATACTTTTTATTGTTTTATTTTTCTATTAAGAGAATCACGTAGACCCACACATTGGGCGGGATGATTATAATAATAAATTTAAAATATAATATTTAACATTTATTTAATAGTTAGTTAACTAATTGAATGACTAATTATTATTTTATAAAATTATCATCAAGTAAAAAATAATAAAATAAATTTCTTAAAATTTATAATTATGTATGAATATAATTACAATAAAAATTATTTATTAATTCATACTTTCAATCTTGTCATTTGAAGAAAATTTTATTAAATTTGAATGAGGTATATTTTTGATAATCAACCAAACAAAAAATATAAATATTTCATAATAAAATAAAAATAATAAATAATTATAAAATATATATGTGTGTGTGTGAAATAATTATAATAAAAGAAATTGTCTATTGATTCATACATTTAATGTTGTGTAGTATTGTTTTAAAATAAAATTTATTAAACTTGAACGAAATAATTTTTTACAATTTATTATACTGTATCTAGGTCTTATAAACTCAGAATGTTAAATAATAAATAATTTTAATTTTAATTTTAGTTTTCTATTTATATTTTTCTAATTTAATGTTTAGAAATGTTTTAAAATTGTTATATTTTTTAAATTTTCTATTTAGAAATTTCTTTTATATTATTTTAGTTTCTTGTTTAGAATTTTTATTGGTTAGATTTTTTTATTTCCTCTTTAAAAATATGGCAATCACTTTTTTTAATTTCTTATTTAAATTTTTAAATATGGTAATTTTCTATTACATAACATAAAACAATGTCATTTGACAATGTTATATACAATTATTTGGTAAATGATAAATATTTATTTAAAAGTAATCTTGAGACTGAAATTAATAATATATATTGATTACGTCATCTATCATGGATATATGTTATTTTTTAGGCTTATTGACCCTTAAAATTCAATCATTTTCAAATTTTAATAAAATTGATCAATCCTTTTAAGTTTGACAAAATTAGCCAAAACTAACAAAATTATGACAAATCTTGTTAAAATTCAAATTGATCAAAATAAAATGATATATTACATGACATGACAAATTAGCTAGTATAATTTTTTATAAAAAAAATTAGTAAACTCAGTTAAAATTAGTTACTAACATCAATTAACATTATTTTAACTCAATATGTTAATGTGACACATCATCCTATTTTGATCAATTTGAATTTTAGCTAGATTTGCCAATTTTTATTAATTTTGGCTAATTTTGTTAAAAGGATTGACTAATTTTATCAAAACTCTCGAAAAAATTTGAATTTTATAAGCCCATAAAATAAGTTTTGTATTTTCTTGTACTTTTTAAATTATAAAGATTTAGTTTCTAATGATGGCTTATTTTTTTTTTTTAGATGCTCAGACCATCAAGCTTATTAAAAGATATTAAAGTTAAATCAAGATTAACAGTAACCATCAATTGGAATGCGCTTACGGGAAGCCAAATTGTATTTTTTGTTAACCCAAACCAAATTGTATTTTTTGTTAACTCAAAGGAAGAAGATTTAAAAAATTATATGCTTTTTGTACTTTTTGATCTATCAATCATTGTGTACTTTTTATTTATGAAAAAAATTTATATTATTCACTAAAAAAAGTCATGGTATTTAAAAAATTAAATCACCTCTTAATTCGGGAAACTAAATTCTTGATAGTGAGTAAAATTGGAAAGTCAAAATAATTGTATGATCACCAGGATTATATATTGAAACTCAAAATTCCATAAAATACATCAACTATTATTCTGCTACATCAACAAGTTTTCTTTGAATATCCTGTATTATGCTAAAATACTGTCATCACAATCAAGAGAATTAGTTCAGTTGATAAGGATAAATACTTCAATCCTTCGTCAATTAGGATTTTATTTTCCCCAGAACATTCAAAAATTATGTTTTAAAGAAATAATTTTAGAAAATGAATTAGTACTGTTAACATGGATTCTTTTTTTCGATTTCTAGACTTTCCTTCACTTTTTCGAAATCTAAACACAACTGATGTATAAATATATCATTTGTATATTTGATGCAGAGTATTAAACATTGGAGTTTTTAGAGAAATAGGATAGGAGGAAGATTTAATTTGCCTTGTTCATGATTTCAACTAGACTTTGTGAATTTTTGAATTTTTTTTAATGTAATTTAATTCAAATGGTTCAACAATCAAAACTCATAGCTTTGGCAACGATGCATGTCATTTTTTCAGCCAAATTCCATCAATTGGGCTCCAAATTTGCATTCATACCACTTTAGAAAAGTTTTATTTTGTTGATAACTTTGATAAGGACATCAGTTTTTGCTTTCATTTTTGGCTTTTTGATCATATCAATTTGTATTATTAGGTTGTATAATTAGTTTTAAACTTTTCATTTTTGATATATATTTTAAAATTTTAGTGTTACTTAGAGTCGGATTTGTGTTTTCTATTTATATCTATGTCTTAGGATATATTTGGTAGAGGGTTAATGAAGATTAACAATTAAGGGGTTAACTGTTAACCTTCATTCACCTTTTTTGATATAGATTTTTATTCAAGAGATTAACCGATATCCCTTTTAATGCATTTTTTTTAACCTACTCTCCTTAAGTTAAAAGGAGTGAAAGAATATGAAAAATAAAAAGAAAATATTTTTTTTATATTGGATTAGCATTAATATAAAAAATATAAAGTTAAATATCGTATAAATAAATAAATATTATTAATATAATATTTATTAATAATATAAAATAATTATTAATCTAAATATTATTAAAATAGTAATATTAATATTATAAATTTTATTAATATAGTAATTATTACTAATATATTAAAATATTAATATAATAATATGATAAAATAACATTAATATACTAATAAAAAATATCATTTATATAGTAATAATTTATAATATATAAATATTACAGTACTATATTATATTGATATCAAAATACTATTATAAAAATAATTATAATTAACATATCATTGTTAGTATTATTAAATGATATCAACTGAATATAAATATAAATAATTACAGTATCAATGTATCAAACATAGTTTATTCCTATAATATTTTATTCTCATTCTATACTCCCTTAATTATTATACTTTTATTATTACTCTTGTAACTATTAACCTCATTCCTTTAACCCCTACCAAATTTATCCTTAAGACCGCAAGGAGTAGTTTTTAGTATTAATAAAATTTTTTAAGAGATAAAATTCTTTTTTCCAAATTTTGGTATTCTATTGAATCAACGAGTTTACTACCTATTAATTTGGTATTCTTGTGCGAATCAACAAACTTTTAAAAGATTGTTTCTAGCTTTCCATGTGTTTTTTTTCTCATAAAACTTCCGTTGCTTCAGTTACTATCAAAGCTACATTCTTTTCTAATGACCATGCCATATGGAGACAAAACAATGTACCAGTCGAAAAAGTTTATGAACATGATAACATGATGCAGTTAAAGTAACAAATTGAATAATGAATGGAACAATGGATAGATTAATTTATGGAAGAGATGACATAAAGGTTGGTTGATTTGTTCACATATCAAAATTGAAACAATCCTAATCCTTATCAAAGAAGGAATCATCATTGAGATAATTTTGATGATGAACTAAGTATGGGAGATGAGGATGAAGATGACTATGAGGAAATCCCACATAGAAGGCATAGAGAGCATGTTGAAAACATACATTAAGAGGTGAATTAAAGACAAAATTACCAAAATTCTATGGTAGCCTTCAACATAAAGAGCTATTGGATTGGCTAGCAACTGTTGAGGAAGTTTTTGGATTTCAAAGGAAAGATCAACATGTCCCTTTAATAGCAACTAGGCTTTACAATAGAATAACAACAATGAAATTGTTCATAAATATGATAAAAAATAAATAAATATTGCAATATGGTAAAAGATGAAGAAACACCTACATTTTGAGTTTTTGCCATATAATTTTTAGAGTATAATGTGCCAACATTTGTAGAATTTAAAACAAGGAACCAGATGTGTTGATGATTATACAATTGAATTATATTAGTTGTTAGCAAAGAATTAGATTCATGAGACAAAAGATCATATTATGGCATGATATGTCGGTCGCCTTCGAGTTCAAATTCAAGAAACTAGTAAACTATTTGATCTTGTAACAGTATCAGTAACCCATCAGAGAATCTTATTAGTAGAGAGGCAAACTTCATGATGAACATGTAACCTTGGCTGTTCATCCAATATGGGCAGTAATAATAGTCTTGCTACTAATGGTAGTAATAGTGCTTCTAGTAATGCTAAATGAATAAAAATAATGCCAACACTAGTCAAACAGTAAAATTACTGGCGAAAGAATTAAGTGTTTTAAGTATGGTGAAGTAGGCCATTTATAATTTGATTGTAAAAAAGGCAACGGATAAAAAGTCTTTCTTCATTGATACTGATGATGGTGAGGATGAAGATGTGATTGTAGGGGAAGAACCATTATTTCATTATGACAATGGGGGTGAAGATGAATTGCTAAAGAGAGGTGATACAGGGACAATCATAGTTATAAGCCAATCTTGTTTGACTCCTAAAGTTATAAATGATTATTGATTACATAATAACACTTCTAGTACTATCCTTGGTAAGGTCTATTGTTTTATGATAAATGATGGGAGTTATGAAAACATCTCTATCAAAGTCATCTAAAGGTTAGAGATCAAGATAGAGGACTAGCTTAAGTTGTATAAGTCTTATTGGCTCAAGAAAAGAGGGGAGGTAACTATATCTAAACGAGCTCTTTTTTTTTTTTTATTGGATCTACGTATAAGAATCAGGTTTGGTGTGATATTATTGCTATGGATGCATGTCACTTGGCAGTATGATCATAATGTAACCATAGTGTTTTAGCTAATACTTATAGATTTATGTTTGAAAACACTAAGATTGTGTTCTTGCCTAGCAAAGAGACGAAAAAGCCAAAATTTGCCAGGGTAGTACTAATCTTTTGAAGTTGACTTAATTTGAGGAAGAGTTATAAGTTTTGAGGTGGCTTATGTATTGATCAACAAAAAAGTTAATCCTATTTGAATATACCAAAGGCAACCTATGAGCACTGAATTTTTAGATTATTAGAATACAAGCTCAATGATGAGAACCATATTAATTTTTTTTCCAAAGGGATGGAAAATGAAGGCAAAAGCTTAGAAAAACCTTAAACCAAACCTACCGTTCAAAAGCCTAACCTTAAAAGCCCAATTATTGAATTTTAAGAGTTGTCTATACAATCAACTTAGTTGGTTGTATAGCTAACTTAAATGTTTGTACAAACAATTTAAATGGCTCTTCAAACAATCCACTAAAAGCTAAACAACATAAAGCTTTTAGAATAACGACCTAAATAGCCTAATTGGTTGTACAGATAAGTAATTGTTTATATAGACAACCTCTTGACTTTCTAAAATATTTTATAGTCATATCCATTTAAGAGAATGAGAGAGAAAGATAGGGTGCAATATGTGTTGTGTAGCATAGCTGCACCCTTTTTCCCCTCCATAAATACCCCACTGCTATAGAGGTAGGGAAAGACCTAATTTTCCAAATAAAATGCTATCAAAATAAATCCTTAAAACCTTAAAAAGCTCCCCAAAACATAGAAAACCATAAATCCTTTAACACCTCACCTAAGCCCCTTTTTTGCATTGAAAACTGAGATCTTTTAGGAAGAAATACCACCACTTAAGGTAGCTCTGAAGGTAATAAGCTAGCATTTATGCCATCTTGAGCCTTCATCCCCATCCCTCCCCCCTCCCTCCCATCCCCATTTTTTCTCTTTTTCTTTTCCTCTTTTTTTTTTTACCAGCTATGACGTAGAGGTCTATATAGACACCTAGTTTTTTACATAGATCTTACTAGTCTATACAGACCGTTAGTTGGTCTAAACATATCACTATTACTACTCATAGCATTATTCATAAGCTTCTATTTTGAAGTGTTTATATAGACCTTCCAGTGGTTTGTGTAAACCACAAACACTGCTTATTAGCACTATACACAGTAGTGTATCTTCCCTTATTTATTCAATTATTTGTTATTTTTTTCATCTTTAAGCTTGAATTTGGTTAAAATGGAGTAGGTTGTAATAATTAATGACACCCTATTTTGATCTTTGAATACTAGAGTCATATTTTGAGTTTCATTTTATGTGATTTCTTTTTAATATTTATTGAAGCATATTTACATTCCTTGTACTCATCATTGTGTTTGTTTGTTTGTGAAATGATGGGGGGGAGTTTGCAACAACCCCTTAATCCTTTTCATTTACTACCCATTTGTGTTTATGCTTTATTTTTGTCATTAATCAGATGTTTTATTTTATCACTGGTCACACACCTACACCTCTTTTTTGCATTATTATGTGTCAATTTTGCCATGTTCAATTGCTTGGATGATTTATGTTTTCAGGCAGCAGTCTACATGCCCAATTTAGATACTACTTTAGCTGTAATATATGTTGTATGACCATTATCATCTCTAAAGTGATGGGTAAGATCTTACCTTGGTAATCTTAGGGCTTCTTTCTCTTAGTGATGAATGATACTAATTTGGATATTCTTTTTGGCAAGTTTTAGCAATGCAAGTTCATATAATATTGTATATTATCCATGCATGAATAATCCCACATTTAAATATGTATTCCCCTATCCTCATCTTATATATATATATATATATATATATAATTTATTACGTTCTTGTATTGTCTACTTAAATTATTATGGTTAATGACTTGACTTAAATAGATGTGCCTAGGTGGATACATGAAAAACTAATTTATAAAGGCAAGGATAAAAGTGAATCATTGATTGCCCGAAGGTTGAACCCCAAAGTCTAAGCAGTTTGGGGTGACTAACTTCTTTGCCATGCCACACCCAATTTCCAAACTCGATCTCTGATGGCATAAAGACGAGTTAGGCTTTCTAATTGACCTATTATGAGAAAAACTCTTCCTCGCATAGAATTTTATTTTGACCAAAGTTGAGTGAAGACTCTAGTCAAGTATTTAGGATAATACTAATGTATTACCCCTCATTGGCCCTTTGTTGGCCACTTAATTTGAAAATAAGAGCCTCTACCTATTGAAAGGTACTCCTTTGAATCCTTATAATGATCCCTTCATGTGCTGCTAATCAAGATTGTATCAATATATGACTCTTGTCCTTTCAACCCCTTGATGATTGACAAAAAGTTAAGGGTCATAAGTAAAATTTCACTTATTCAAGCACAACCACAAAAATTGAGGCACCCACACAACCATTTCTTTGGTTGTAAAATTTGTTGATGTGTTTCTTAATGAGTTACTTGAAGGTTTGCCACCTTTACATGGTATCTATCATTATATTAACCTAAAGCCTACTACATCACGACCTAATAAAACATATTATAGAATGAGTCTAAGTGAATACAAGGAGTTGAAGAGGTAAGTAGAGGAGCTACTTGTTGTGTGAGAAAGTCTAAGTCCGTGTGTAGTACCAATATTATTAACACCAAAGAAAGATGGATCATGGCATATGTATTGATAGCAAGTAATTGATAAAATTACTATTAAGTACATGTTTCCTACTCTTCATCTTGATGATTTGCTTAATCAAATTAGTGATGCTATTATTTTTACAAAATTAGATTTGAAAAGTGGGTACCATTGGATTCAAATTAGACTTTAGGATGAGTTAAAGACTATATCTGAGACTTGTGAGGGGCTGCATGAGTGGCTTGTCGTGCCATTTAGGTTTCCAATGCACCTAACACCTTCATATATGTCATGAATCAAACATTAGGACCTTCCATGTGCAACATTTAATAGAGGTGTTAAATGTGTTATGATGGGATAAATTCTATATAACCATAAAAAATTGTGTTTTTATAACTCCCAAAGTTCTATTTTTAGGATATGTTGTTTCTGGCGATGGATTGTGGGTTAATGAATCCAAACTTGAGGCAATCAAATAATGGTTGCATCATGAAACACTTATTGAAGTACGCAACTTTCATAGGTTGACAACATTGTAACATCAATTCATTCCTCATTTTAGCATTATTATGACTCCAACAACAAATTGCTTGAAGGGTGGAAAATTCTAATGGATAGATGAGGCAAAATAAGCATTTCAATAACTTATGTCACATCTCACCTCTACCCTAATCTTAGTGCTAACTGATTTTCCATAACCTTTTGAATTACATAGTGATGCTTCTAAGTTGAAATTTGGAGCTATGCTAAGTTAGAATAATGAACGAGTTACCTATTTCAGTGAAAAGTTATCAGGAGCCACATCTTCATTATCCATTTCTTTATCCTTAAATCTCAAAGGTTTGGAAGTTGCTTTGAGTGAAACTCTTGATTTTCTTATACTTGATTTCTTTGATTGAGATAAAGCTTTTTTTTTTTAGATTTCCTAAAACCTCATCAAGTGGCATGGTCTTCAGGTCCTTAAAATCTTCAGGATAAATGACCTTACCAAATCATTCTTTAGGTAGACAACTCAGAACTTTCTTCATAAGTTTGTCATTAGTAAATATCTTCCCAAGAGCCTTTATTTCTCTAATTAGTTTAATGAAGCAATCATATATTCTTGAAAATTTCTTATCTAGCTTCATTAAGAAGGTTTATAATAGAAAATGAGGGTTTCTATTTCATTCTCTTTCACTTGATTTATACCTTTATGTGTAATATCTAAGGCCTCCTAACTCTCATTGGTTGTTGTCTTCATGCTCATCTTGTTATATTCGCTTCTACTCAAGGCATAAAAGAGCATATGGATGACATTATCATTATTTGCAACTTGCTTCTTCTCTTTATTAGATATTTCGTCAATATCTTTTTTGTTTGAGTTCCATCGGTAAGCATCTTTATTGTTATGTATGGACATTTCTCTATAACCCTCCACATTTCGATATATCCTAACCTTAGAAAGTAATACATCTTGTTCTTACAATATTGATAGTCATTTCTATTGAAGAAGAAAGGTTCACCATTGATTGCCCTCTAGTCCATGCTCATTTCGGTATGCTATTTGATTATATTCCTCTTGCACTTAAGCTTAAAAAAGAGGCAAGACTTTTGATACCAATTGTTGGACTTAGTAAGGAAAGCAATCCAAGAAGGAGGGTAAATTGAGTTATACAAAAAAATTAAAAATATAAGAACAAGGAAAATCAAATACAAGAATTTATAGTAATTTAGCAATATATATACATCCACTCCTTATGCAACTACTTAGACCTTTTACTTTTCTTTTTTTTTTTTTTTTTAGCTTAAGAATAACCTTTCCTTGTACAAGTTAAAGAAGAACCTTCTTTCTTTTGGTGAAGATAAAAGAAAGAGAACACATTCTTTGGTATTTTTGAGGCACAATACCAACTTCTAACTATTTACTAAAGAAGAGATCCTAAGTGTCTAAACTTCTAGATAGGCAGCAAATATAATTAGTGTACAAAGAAAACCTATTCTCACTAACTTAAAGTTAGTTATAAGCTCACAAGATTTTCTCCACCTTAAATTAAAAAAAGTAACACCAATGAGGTTTAAATAAATAAAGAACAAGTTTTTAAGGCTTTTTCAAATCATTCTTCATATCTTTTAATCTTTAAATAAGGGTCTTTATATATAAAAAAAAACTAATAATTAGTCGATAGATAGATTACATTGTTTGACAACTTTTAGAAAAATTAATTGTTATACTTCTCAATGCCCATTGAATCCTTTCCATAATCATTAAATTTCTAACATTCTTTTTTAATGCCCATTGAGCCTTTGCAATGCCAGCTAAGATTATCAAAAATTCCTTTTTGAACTTTGCCACAATCATTGATTCACCTCCACATTCATTGACATATTCATCCACTATAATTGGCTTACATAGATTAGTTAAACTGGTTTTCAAAGGATTTTTCTACGCCTATTGGATTTCATCCATGCTCATTAAATCCTTGGAACACTCGTTACGAGCTTCTCCATAGTCGTTACGTTGCTTTTGATTTTGATAGAAAAAATGAGAAATTCTAGAAGACTTCACTTACATTCACTGTTCAACTTCAATGCTCATTGTTTTCCTTCCATGGTTGTTTTTTTTTTTTCTCTACGATTGTTAGAGGTTTAATCTTTTTTCCTTCTCATTTTGTTTTCATACCAAATTCCTTCAACTTGCTGAAGTCCTGCCGCCTTGAGATGCTTTGCCTTTGTCTTTAAAAAATGTTCTCATACTTAAGTAATTCATCAAGCATTCTTTATATATATATATATATAATTTTTGCATGTCTTATAAAACATTATCTTTGAGGTGCGCCTTTATTTTTTCTTTGGAAGCCAACCATTTAATAAAATCTACAAGTGCAAATATTCAATCATAAAATTAGAACTTTCTTAGTTTTGGGATCTATTCAAAATAACTATACAATACTGTAAAAATTGGGACAAATATCTTAATGTGTTCGAGCAATCTTTGGGTCAATATTTAGTTTCTTTAATTAACTAAAAGAAATATAAAAAGTTTAAAATAATATAAAAAAATTTTATCTAAAAATAATTTGAAAATTTTAACAATATAGAAAGCTTTTCATATTCATCCTCTTTAGAACTTTAATAAAAAATGCATTCAGGTTTTTATACAATAAGAAAAATTAAAAGGTTCTAAAAAGTATAAAAAAAAAAAAAAAAAGGAACCAATGAAAGGAAAAAATTTTGAACTTGCAAATTATTTTATTTTTTATCAAAAGATATATTGTTATTAAAATTTATTGTATTATTTTAATCAATATATACAATTAATTGTGATCTCATATCAATTAATATATAAAGATTAATTTTGATCTCATATTTTATTTTAAACTATTACTTGCCATGTGTGAAATAATTATATTGATAATATAAGTTTCTATAATATAGTCCTACATTATATAAAATAGAAAAACTAAGAAATTAAGATAACCTAAATAAATTTCTCAATAAGAAATTGACTTACTTTTTAAGAAAATATATTATGTTCTCTTTATAAGATAACTATTATGTTCTCAAGCAACTTATTAAGATTAGTTAGGAAACATTCTTCCTCCTTTTAAGCATACATTCTTCCTCCTTTTGAACTTACAAATTATGTTATTTTTTTTTATCAAAAGATATATTGTTATTAAAATTTATTATATTATTTTAATCAATATATACAATTAATTATGATCTCATATCAATTAATATATATGATTAATTTTGATCTCATATTTTATTTTAAACTATTACTTGGCATGTGTGAAATAATTATATTGATAATATAAATTTCTATAATATAGTCCTACGTTATATAAAATAGAAAAACTAAGAAATTAAGATAACCTAAGTAAATTTCTCAATAAGAAATTGACTTACTTTTTAAGAAAATATATTATGTTCTCTTTATAAGATAACTATTATGTATCTCAAGCAACTTATTAAGATTAGTTAGGAAACATTTTTCCTCCCTTTAAGCATACAATTTTCGATGCATAGTCTTATGTTACCATGGTTATAAAAAATATTTTTAAAATTAGATTGACTATCGAACCAATTAGTTGGTTGCTTTTAGTTTGATTGATTCAATCAGTTCAATATATATATATATATATATATATATATAAAACACATAACACTTAAAAATATTTTAAAAAACTTTAAAAATATATAATATAACAAAGGAATGCAAACTATTTTTTAAAATTTAAATTTTGAGTTAAATAATATAGTTTTAAGTTGAATCATTTTGATCTGATTTCTTTTTTGGACTATTTTCTTGATTTTGACTGATTTTTTTCTTATTTTGATCAAATTTTAAGTGATTAGTTTTTAATATTAAATTGAATCAAACCATTAATCTATTTCTAAATTTAGATGGATTAATCCCATCCGAATATGAAAACACTGGTTATAAATTTGGTGATTGTTGCGTGTGCTACCGGGTTGGGCTTCAATAGCAATCGGTGACGCTGTGCATGAACTGAACAACTTCATTTAAAGTCAAATTATATTTCTGCTTCAAAATGGAAAAAAATATTTCTGCCCGTTTTTATTATATAACTTTCTAATAAGATTTATGCTTCACTCTTTCAAGTTCGTAGTAATTATTACAACTTTTTGATATTTAAAGTGGCGGAAAGTTTCTTTTTTTTTTTTTTTTAATAATTTGAATAGAAGATTCTTATGGACATTAAAAACTAATTTAATTAGAAATTGTAGAATTGTCTAAGTGAATATTCATAGAAAAAATCAAATTTTAATTTGCCAAGTTGAATTCAGAATGCATAGAAATATATAGGTTTAAGATTTTAATTTTTTAAAATTATAGGTAATTAGATAATTAATAATATATAATCCCTAAGTCATAAATCGTCCTTAATAGAAACTCATTTAATAGTAAACGTTTTATCTATGCTTTGTAGTTTCTCTGTTGTTATTACCATTTTAATTTATCAAGTAATTGTTTTGACAATATAATATTTTTGATAAAATAACAATATAATATATTTTTGTTATACTATATTATAAGTAAGTTAATAAAATATTTAATCTATTTAATTAACAAAAATAATAACATAGAAAGTTAAATTATATAAAAAATTTAACAATATAAAAAGTTTTTCATATAAAATAATACAAAAAAATTAATAGTATAGTAAGTTTTTCATATTAATCGTCTTTTGGACTTTAACAATAATAAATATTTAATTCATATATAATAAAAAATTAAAAGAATTAAAAATAATTGACAAGAAAAAATAAAGCTATGAATTTTCTTATTTTTTATTAAAATAATTACATTTATTACACTAACATAATGACAATTATCTACTTTTACTATTTTATTCATTTAAAATGTTTAACTAGAGAATATTTTAATAAAATAATAATTTATTATAAACAATAATGAATTCTAATTGTTATTGTTATATTAATTTTTAATTTTTAATTGATTAATTAATTAATAAAAATAAATATTAAATATTTTTAAAATTTATTATTAGAATCATATCGTGCAATATACGAGGTTGTAACTAGTTATTTTATTATTGATATTGAAATTGGTGTATTTTATAGTACCACATTAAAGGTCTTTTTAGAAAATTAATTAAGAATTTTCAACATACAAAAATGAATTTATTGTAGGTTATATTTATTTCACAAAAAATATTTTTTGCATTTTCTAATTTTTTTTGCTTTAAAAAAATTAATTAATAAAAAATATTTTTTTGATTAATAAAAACTTAAGCTATATTTAAGAACAATAACTTTGTCTTTTCAAAAGAAAATTTTATTTTTTGAATTTTAATAAATTTATAAATAAAAAATAAACCATATAAAAATATATGCATTTATTATTATTAGTCACTTTGACTACCAACTCATATCAATGGTGATTGTCGACCCATACAAATTTTTATTTTTAAAGTATCTTTTCTTATATTAATAATAAATAGTATAAATATAAAATATTTCTAATAAATTTTATTATAATCTTGTAAATTAAAAAAATTAATATTATTATAATAATATATTTTAATATTAAAAATATATTATTCAGAAAAATATTTGTTAAAAAATTTTTATTTATAAATTATTTTTTGTGAAACAAACTGAATTGTAATTAAACTCAGAAAGAGAAAATCAAAGAGAAAATATTTTTTAATTATACTCGAAAGAGAAAAACAAAGAAAATGCGAGATTGATGGGCTAACCCAATTCAAGGCCTAGATCCATTGTTCTCAAACCCAGAGAAGCCTAATTGAGCTTCCTATGGCATATTCGTAATATTCCTAACATATATTGGCTTTTTCATTTTTCTAAAAACCCTACTACTCCCTTGACAGCGGTCTTTATTTCTCATGTCAATCTCCGTTGCTAGGGTTTTCCTCATTCTGTCTGGCACCAACAATTTCGAACCATGGCAGCAGCACCAATTGAGTCGGTCCAATGCTTCGGTCGCAAGAAGACCGCAGTGGCGGTCACCCATTGCAAGCGTGGGAGAGGCCTAATTAAGATCAACGGCTGCCCTATCGAGCTGGTGGAGCCCGAGATCCTCCGCTTCAAGGCCTACGAACCCATCCTCCTCCTCGGACGCCACCGTTTCGCCAACGTGGACATGCGCATCCGCGTCAAGGGTGGCGGCCACACCTCCCAGATCTACGCCATCCGCCAGAGCATAGCTAAGGCCCTCGTTGCGTTCTACCAGAAGTTCGTAGACGAGCAGAGCAAGAAGGAGATCAAGGACATTTTGGTCAGGTACGACAGGACTCTGCTTGTGGCTGATCCTAGACGCTGCGAGCCCAAGAAGTTCGGTGGTCGTGGTGCTCGTGCTAGGTTCCAGAAGAGTTATCGTTGAATCAAATTTGCTATGTCTCATGCTTTTATTATATTCTTCTGGGACAAAAATGTTGAATGGATTTTCGTTGTTTTTGGTTTATGGACCCTGCTTGTTGAAGTGTTTAATTTTGCTGCCAGGATAATTGAATTGTTACAGCTAGTTTATTAAATGCATTATTCTCCTTTTATCTTGAGTGTGATCTCTAGATACCTATATATCGTTTGAGAGCTTGAAAGATTGGTTTGTTAGTGGATTTTGTTTTTTTTTTCAGGGGAGGTTGATAGGTTAATTTCGATGTTTTTCAATTGATATCTAAGTTCTGGTGCTGGTTGCGATGTTGGTTGTTCATATTATTGATCTGGCGATGTTTAACCTTTAGTAAATGATTGGTGGGTTCTTTATGTAGTCAATTTTTTCGATTTGGGCAAGTATTATTTTTTGTTATGGGTATGAGTGTTAGTCCGGTGTTGTAGAGATAACACTTTGAAAGATTGCTATCATTTTGTTTATGTAGTGCATTAGTTAAGAACGATGATAATGCCTTGTCTACTTCCATTTTTTATGGAGTGATGTTTTATGGTTAGTGTCTGGTTTAATATGCTATGAAGGGCGCATCGTGGGGACCGTCATTTCATGTGCTAACATACTTAATTAACTCTGTCGTATCAGATGCAGGATGTTGTTTTGGTGGTTGTCATTTAGTCATTTTTGCAATGTGAATTGTCATCGTGCAGAATTTCATGCTATGTAGAGCCTGCATTGCATTTATTGCTTTGAGTTTGGCTATGGTTCATTAGATGTTCATTTGGTCTGGGCTTCAAATATCAAATATGAGGGTAATGAAATTGGATGCTTTTGACAATGTAATATAGTGAAGATGGATTCATGCGCTAGTTTATTCTATCTGTAGAATGGATGAGCCCGCTGAAGGTGATGAAATTGGATGCATTTGCTTGAAATTGCCATCTCTTTTGGAGTTAGCTTGTATAACTGGAACGTGTTTTGGTCAGTTTTTGTTGTGGCAGATTAGAGTGGAGTAGAAGTTTATTGCTGTTAGCCTTGGTGCTTGAGTGATACTGTCTTCTATGTTTGTTTTTGTTTTTCGGTCATAGTACAATGGGGGAGGGGGATTTGAACTAAGAGCCCATAGGTCTTTAGTGATAGACACAACTATTTAAACCAAGCTCGGGGAATGTTATATCCTTGTTTGTTTCGAGCTATTTTCTTCCGAAAAAATGTGCACTATATTTTATCGTCTGTGGCATTTAGAAGATTAGTTAATAAAAAAATATTTTTTGGTCAAAGAAATATTTAAATTGTTTTTAAGAAAGATGATTTTCTTTTTATGATAGAAAAAATGTTTGAGTTTGAAAAAAAACATTAAACAATTTGTAAGTGAATTGTATAAATGTGTATAAGTTTTTGTTATAATTAAAAGAAAAGTAATAGAAAGGTAATTTTTTATATTCTATACAAAATTTATAAATTTTATATTTTTTATATTTAACTATAAATGATTAATATGTGAAATTTTTGGTAGTTCAAATGTTTTTGTTATAATTGAAAGAAAGGCAATATTTTTTTGATGTATTATGCTAAATAATTTTTTTTTTCTAGTGTTACAATTGAATGATGAGCTTTCATATAAATATTTTTCTCCAATTTATTTGTTAACGAATTAATTGTCTTTTTTTTTTTTTTGAGAAAAATGATAAATCATGTATTTAGGGATAAGTCTAATGCATCTTCATTTTCAAATAAAATGTAAGACGGACAAAATCAAAATAATAACAATCTCTATAATATCCTCTAATTGAATTGACATAGCATTATAATTATCTTATATGGAAAATGTGCTCCATTTAAATGTTATTGTAAACCGCATAAGGTTAGTATTGTTTTTGAATGAGTTTGATAGTTGGATATGAAAGATAATCAATTAAGTTTTTTAGTTAAATTCCTTTGAAAGATAACAACTTCAATAAACGAAGGCAATACTGCTGTAGAGGATAACAACATATTTAGGTTATGTTTGATACGATTAAGTCTCAATTTATTTGGTAAAAAAATATTTTTTGTATTTTTTTTTATATTTAATGTATTTAAAAAAATTGATTAATAAAAAATATTTTTTAATTAATGTAAAATTAGTCTAATTTTTAAAGAAAATGACTTTCTTTTTTAAAGAAAGTTATTTTCAAATTTAAACACTCATGTAAGTGAAAAATAAATTATATAAACACATTTATTAATATATTTATTATTGTCATTCATCCTTGGTCACCAATACTTATAATTGATTATTGCCCGTTGATAGTTATCACTAATTATTAATAAAATTTATTCAAATTTTTAACTTTAATATATTCTATTGATATTGAATAATAAATAATATAAATATAAAGTATTAAATTTTATTATAAACTTATAAATTAAAAAATAATTGTTTTTCAATGTGTTGTAAATATACAAAATGTACTTCTCAAAAAATATTTTTCTATAGTCAAATTATTTCTTGGAAAACAGGTGAAATTTAAGAAATATAATAGAAATATAATTTTTACTCTATTTTTTTGCTTGATTCTTAATTTTTACTCTATTTTTCTATTTGGTAATATCTCACTATTTTTTAAATTTTATTATTAAAATTTTGATAATATTGGGATTCTATTTCTAATTATTTTTAACTTAATACATCGTATTCCCAAAATTTCCCCTGCTAATATATGATAGAGTTGCTAAAATTTCTGGTGATGACATGCCCACAGACTAAAGACTAGGACATCAATGACTACGGTGATTCCAGACGGCAAGAGATCACTTCAACTGTAGGGATAAGTTATATCAGAATCCACGATCATATGGTATTATAGTTCCAGAATCCAAATTACGGCACAAATCAATTACCATTATCGGTCATTATATATATATATATACCTTTTATATATTTCTTTTTTTAAATTTCAATTATATTTACAAAATTATTATTATTATTCTCTTTGTTCTAAAAAATGACTTATTTTATTTTTGCATAAATTAAGAAAATAATTAATTTAATTAAAATTATAATTTTTATTCAGTATTTTCTATAAATATCCTTTCACTTATTTTAGTAAATGTTTCAACTTGAAAATAATTATTTTTAAATTTTTAATGCAAGCCTTAAGTTAATAAAGTTTTCAGGTTGACTAGTATTATCCTAAATATCAACAGTTACGAAATGTTCATTAATTAAATCTATAATATTTATTAATAAGATATATAATATTTATTTTCATGTGCAATTGTATAAATAATGCTCGTTATAGTTACACTTAATGTTCACCATATATATAAAAAATATAAATAGTAATTATATTATTAATATCAGATAAATAATTCTCATAAAAAATAAAATAATATTTATTATTTTAATTTAAAATGTTCATTATTTAAAATTATTCATTAATTAATTTTAAAATTCTTATTATATTTGCACTTGATGTATGCATATGCATGTGTGATAAAATAATATTTATTTTTTAAATTTACAATATTTATTTTCAAAATCATTTATTAGTTAAATATAAAAATATTGGTTATAGTTGCATTCAACGCATGAGTAAATTGTTCAAAGTCAACATATAGGAATTGAATTGAAGGCTCCCCCTGTCAACTTGATTTGACTCTAAAATCTCTTTTTTTCTTAAACCTGTTTTCATTTCAATATTTTTAAACAATTCAATTCATTAACACTATGTTTGGATGGAGTGTTTGTAATGAATTGGAAGAGTTATTAATGGAATAGAATGAATTGGTTTGGTTTGAAAAAAGAGTGTTAAATTATATTTATATTTGGGATAGTAGGAATGAAATCAAATGGTTTGAAAGTAATTTTGTTTGTTTGCACTGGATTGGAATGGAAGGTTAACTTAAAAATTAACAAAAATACCCTTATACATAAAAATATAATTTTCTTTTATTTTTTCATTTATCAAATATTTAATATTAAAATAGAAATTTATTATTATTATTCAAAAATTATATTTTATTTTTATTCACAAAAAATGTGAACAATTAATT
>CATIWR010190110.1:0-21642 GCA_949677035.1 Omphalea diandra
AACCAGATTTTTAACAAACTTCTTCAAATTATTTTTTTCCCTCGCATAAAGACCATAACAATCTTTGCTTATTGTAACTCTAGATGGGATAACAAATTTTGGACATGCAACCGCTATGAACTTTTTAAACCCATCTCCTTCAACAAATCTAAAAGGAAGTTCATCAATTACAATCATGCGAGCTAAAGCTTCCCTAACTTGACCTTGATCAAATTTAGTAGTTCTACTACTAATAGAATCCCCACTTTCAACACTTGAAGACTTTTGCACATTGATTACATTTGATTTGTTCCATCAACTTCTTTAGGTACATGAGAACATGTTCTATAATGACTTCTAATTGAACTTGTCCCGTTAATCTTAGGGTCTGCATTCACAACATCACCACAATATATACATTTAGCTTTGATCTTACCATTGCTTTCAATCCTGTCAAAGTGATCCCAAGTATTTGATGTTAACTTTCTTTTTTCCCCCAATCTCTGAGGTAATGGGGGACGCTTGGAACAATCTTCTTCAATGGTATAATCCACTAAATTATCAGTCGTAGCAGTCTGTTTAAGACAATCATATAAAATTATGATCAGTCAAAATTATGGCCTTTGAATTACATTTGACAAATTTCTATGGATACTAATATCATGATTATTGTATCAATAAATTAACACAATAACTATTGTATCATGATTCCACAATATAACTCAGTATCAATAAATCAACAAATATTAAATAAAATTTCAAAAATTCAGTTATCAAAATTAAGAAAATATTAAATAAAATTTCACAAATTCTGTTAACAAATTCACTTCATAATCATGATTAAAATCTCAAAAATTCACTTCAAAAATTAAATGGTTCCATTTACTAGGCTAGATCAAGAAGCCTCCATCGTTGAGCAGAAGCAGAAGTAGAGCCGAAGAGGAAGAAGAAGGCTGACCAAAGAAGAAGAAGCCGGTGACCGAAAACCGTGAGGAGAGAGGTCGGCGTTGGCGAAGAGAGCCGGAGACAATCTGTTGTGGTCGAGGACGATGAAACCGAAAGGAGAGAGGAGAAAGGAGAAGACAGAAAGAGAAGGGAAAGAAGGCCCGACTGAATGTTTTATATCTTTCAAAATGGCGTCGTTTCATTGCAACAAAACGACGATGTTTCATTGTAACAAAAACGGCGTCGTTTTGTTGTAACAAAATGGCGTTGTTTCAATCCATCAAAATGGTGCTGTTTTGATAGCAGTATACCGATTAACTGAACCCAAATACCGAAACCAAAATCGAAACCGAAAAAACTCAAACCTTAATACCGAAAATTTTCTGGTTGGACCGATTTCGGTTTCGGTTTGGGTTTGGTTTGACAGTTCAGTTTTGGCGGTATACCGACTAAAAACAGCGAAATTTTCACCCCTAACCAAAATTAAAAAAGGGGCTTTAAGCTTACATGAGGCCTAAAGGATCCCTCAATAATCTTAACGCCTTTCATTTCCTTAGGGTTATAGCAACATATGACCCCATCCTTTAGATCTCCTATTGATCGATAAAAGGATCGAGTCATAAGCCATATTCCATTTGTTCGAGCACAACCCTGATCCATGATTTTTGGGCACTCAAGTTAGTAACCTTACTAGGGACTCAAAATTCACTTTGCATTCAATTTTGGTTCATATTTTACCATATTAACTTTGTTATTGATTATTTCATTACATCCATCAGCCTCTACAGTTCACCACATGTACTAGATATACACTTAGAAAAGCCAATTAATTCTCCAAACATGAGACTTAAGCTCCATTTAGGCTTAGGAGATCGTAAGGAGGGTTCATCACTTGCAAGCAAAGTTCCTTTGAGCATATCAAATAGGGGGTTACAACAATCGTCCCTTAAGCTTGTGGGAGCCATCAATTATAACAACCATCTCAACCATTTATGCACATATAGGACCCAATAGCACCTTGGAATAAGATATCCTTCTTATTTGCATTTCTTTTCTAAAAAAGGATTGAAGTCATTAAAGAACATAGTTAGGCCTCCCTTTGTAAATATAATGTTACCTAATTCCTCTTTAATGTAATCACCCCTACGTAAATATTTGTATATTCTCTTACCTGGCCATGAAGGAGATTTCATTTCTTATTTAAGTACTTATGCATATCCATTGCCTTCTTTGTTAAAGGGATTCTTCACCTATGTGTACATATTTTCTTAAGTAATGTAAAGAGCTCCCTTTTGTTTATACTTTTCATTGTGTCTTTAGTTCTTATGTTTATATATTCTTTTAGGACTTTTACTCTTCTTGGTTTAAGGTGATCACATACATTCTTTATCCCTTACTAGTAGAAGAATGAGGCCCCACCTAGGAAAGAGCCTCTAGACCTCGTGGGTAGGATAAGGTTGAGAGGATCATTTGCAATAATGTATACATTTCATGCATACATGCATTCTTTATTTGTTTATGCTTTATACAAATAACCCTTGTCGTGGACCCATCATAGATCCATCCAAATCCTCATGGAAGATAAGGGGAAATTGACTAGCTAGGAAGAGCAAGGCATTTAGCTTGATCTAGAGGCTAAAGTTGATCATGGAACTGGTCGTACCACCTAAATTTAGAGAGAATAAGAGCTAAAATGAGTTGTATTATTCAGGAAATAATTGTTAAAGAGGTGAACAAATATTAAATGAAATCTTGAAAAAACTTAATGCATTTTCAAATAAGATTAATAAGGGGAAAGCACACATTGAGGCACCTCAGCTAATGACAATTAATGATGATCTATTTAAAAAGAAGGAGAACTATAAAAGTAAACTAGCTTAGGAAGTAAGAAGCATCACTACAACCCTTGCAAGCTTATAGAGAATAAGAAAGAGAGCATTTAGTTTGATAACCCTACTAGGCAACTTAAACTGATCCAAAAAACACTTATTGTGAAAGGATTGAAAAGGGGGGGGCTAACGTTGAAGAGTTACTTGCTACAAGCTTGAGAAGCTTCTCATTAACTTCCAAATGCTCAAACTTCCAAGTTCATTAGAACTTAAGATGCTACTAATCATATCCATTCCTATGTGTTGATAATGAAGATATTTAGGCTACCAATGAACCATGTTTGAGTTAATTAAGTTATCATTGGAAGTGTCTATGAACACATGATATTATAATATGCCTAAGACTATTAGAGAAAGTTGAAAAGAATTGATAAAGGTTTTTTAGAAGCATTATGCATCTAACTTGGCAGTAGAGGTTACCTTGCAAGACCTGGAGTTATTAAAGTAAAAAAATGGTGAAAGCTTCAATGATTACATAAAAAGGTGAAAGAAGTTAGCTTCAGATCTGACTATCAAGCTAATGAAAAAGGAGCAAGTAAAGATAATGATCAAGGGGACATTATCATGAATAAGCACTAGGATTAAAATGTAGGCAAGAAATTTTGAAGATCTTAGAGAAGTTAGTCTATAAGCCAAAGAATTGGAGTCTGAATCCAAAAGGCAATATGGCAAAATAAGAGTTATGCATCTCAAACTTAAAAAGAAGGAAATAAGACATCGAATGTAAATATAGTGAGAGCTCTGAGGCAATTCACAAATTTGGGCATCTCTTTGTCTAAACATTTGAGAGGTTAGGGTATTAAAGCGTCTATCACTTAGGCCACCTCTCAATCCATTACCAAAAGGATGTTATGCGAATGTGTACTTTGCTTTTCACTAAGGAGCTAGGCATAACATTGATTACTATTGCCCCATTAATTGTTGGGAGAGTTCAGATAAGGAAACAAAGGAATAAGTAGGAAGAGGATGATCAAGTTATGATAGGAGAGTGATAAGGAGAAGGGACAAGAATAAGAGAGTCATGTGACTTAAGAACTCTATAAAACCATAGGGACTATAACAAACCTAACTTAAGAACTCCATATTGCATAGAGCCAATCACACTTAGTAATTGTGTCCAGATAGCTGTGTGATTCATATCATGACCGCTACCATGAGATAGTAATTGTGACACTCAAAAACCAAAAGAGGAGTCCAACGATTAATCTTCTGAAGGACTAATGCCAAATTGCCAAGTTTCACTAGCCATTAGGAGCAATTGAAGATCTTAATCACGATTAGGCAAAATCCAAAGTGAGAAGTAGATAGTAATTGCGATTCATATATAGCGACCATGACGATAGCTGACAAGCATTAAATACAGATTTGCCTAGCACGCCTTGGAGATTCGTGCATTGTTTTATCTCTAATGCCTCTTTGGTGGGAGAAAGCTATAAATGCTCTACCAAATGGAAATAAATGCAAGAGAAAAGCATTTACTAAGGCCAAACTCTTCCAAATTTGTTTCCCAATTTTCTCTCTTTTAATTACTTTTTGTTATTGAGTTATAAGAGGTTTGATGTGAGCTTTAAACATCCTTTAGGATTGGATTTGAAAGTGAGCAAATAGAAAACTCTTGTATAGGTTTAAATGTTAGCCTTGGGAAACACTTGTAAGGTTGTGTGTGGGCCTTTGCAAAACACAAGTTGTAAAGTTAGGTGTGAGCTTTCAAAACAACATTTAGTATTAGTGGAACATCCAATTGGAAGAATTAGGGAGTGGATGTAGGGTCAGTTAATATCTAAACCACTATAAATTGTTGGGTGTTTTATTCTTCTTTTACTTCTTCTAATACTTGGACAACTAACCTTCTCTTAAAAATTTTAAATTTCTCACCAATTCAACTCCCCTTCTTAGTGCATAAGGACCAATAAGTGGTATATGAGCTAGATCTCAATTCAAGCCTTAATTGTGTGAGGAAAATATCATGGCACCAGAATGAATCCACCCTCCAAATCAACCATAAACATCCTATTCAAAAAGTAAAATCAAAGCATCTGAAGACAATTAGGGTTGGGATGCTGAAGGTATTTAGTGCGAAGACAAAAATAAAAAGAGAAAGATAAAAGGTTTAATGATCATGGAGAAAATTCAATGGGTGTTAGGGGAAAACAATAAGGATTAAAGGTAAATAATAGGCATTGGTGATGACTTCCTCATTTCCCTTTGTCATTGATAAAAGAGTCTCTAATTACCATGGAGGAAATCAGAACAACCATTGAATATATTCAATAGGCATTGAAGAATTCAATAAGTGTTGAAAAATCCTTTAGAGAGCACTTAAAACATTCTAAAAGAGGCCAATGATAGTGGATGTAAAGACCAACAATCATTGAGAAAATTCAACGACCAAGGAGAAGTCTCAATGAGGCATTTGCTGATGATCTCAACTAGTGTTGTGAAATATAAATAAGTGTTGGAAAGAGCTATGGAGATCTAAATGACCATGGGACAAGACCAACAGGGCATTGAAAATAATTATTAACAACTCAACTATCATAGGAATGATTAATGGGGCATTAGTGGTAGTCATTGTAAAACCTATGAGTATAAGGTGTATTCAATGACCATGACAGGTTTAGTGGCTAATTTTTCAAAAAGCTACGAAGCTTCTTCAACTGCTTATATATGTTAGTTTTTGTGGTTCTCATACATAAAGACCTTCATTTGAAGACCAAAAAAATATATAATTGTGATGTCCCATTTACTAATCATTCCTAAAGTAGGTGCATTAACTCATTCATAAAACATGGAATACTAAAGTGATACAACATCATTAAAATTTTCTCATGCTATCCATTATCATTAAAAGACCTTCTTTCAATTATTTTTTACACAATGTATCTTGTTTCACAACTTAGTAACTATTTACAACAAAGTTTATATGGCTAAACAAACTAAAATACGAATAGACTGCATACTGGCCCAACCTCTATCAGACTGCTAGATAGCAACTTCGAAATGCAAATTGGATGCAATCTTTAGTCTACTCTTCTTGAAAGAAAATTTTAATGCAAAGGAGTGAGCTTGCATATTTAGTAAGTAAACACATAATGATACTTCAATCTCAAATAACATAACAAACATTTAAATATAAATAACTCATCATCCTATCTATGCATGAAATAAAGAGTTTTTACTCTTTAATGGCATACAGGCTATCAAATGTTGTTGCAATATAGGTTGTTATATATTGTTGCCACATAGGCTATAGATATCATTACCACACAGGTTATAAATATTGTTGTCACATAAGCTATAGATATCATTACCACATATACTATCGAATGTTATCATCGCACAAGATGTTATATATTGTTGCCACACATACTATAGATATCATTGTCATAGAGGCTATCAAATGTTGTTGCCACACAAGTTATCATATTTGGTTGACATACAGGTTATAAATATTGTTGCTTACTCAACAACATCAAGTATTAGTATTTTAACAAATCAACTATAAATCTAACAAAATTTTAGCAATATAACAACTAATAACAATACTCATAACTTTAGCAGCTCATATTAGAACATGCTTACATTTCCAAGTGATAATTTATCAATGTCTCATGAAAATAAATAATTTAAGAGTCTGACAGTCCTTTCATTAATGTATTCATCAATATCATCTCATTAAACAACATTTCATTCTATTGAGTATACATTAATGGCATTTAACCTATCACATGTTTAGTACCATTAGTTATTTACTTAGCCCTTCCTTTAAGCTATTAAGCCATGGATGGTTCTAACTTATTCCCAATATTATATTCAATGCCTCAAGGACCTCTTATCTTAGAACTAGAAAAGTTTAGGGTTCCTTTTTAGGTAGCTCAATCTTCTCCCTCTCCTTCTTATTCTTCTTCTTCTTTTTCTTTTTCTTCTTCTTCTTCTTCTTCTTCTTCTTCTTCTTCTTCTTCTTCTTTTCCTTTCTTTCTTTCTTTCTTAGCTCTTTTTTTTCTATTGCACCTTTTCACAATTTTGCCTCTCTAATCTATTTCTAAAGAAATAAAAATTCCATTTGTATACCTACATAATAAGACAAAATCATGGTCGATTGTTCGTATAGGTTGGAAATTTAATTTTTCACTTTTAATCCCTCTTCTTCACTTCTTTATCCATCTACTAATCACCATATTTTCCTTATACTTTTAATGAGTTCCAAAACACCATTAATTAAAATACTATAACATGCACACAACATTTGACAATTTGTCATGCCTCTATGCAAACATCATATTCAAATGCAATAATGTGATTGTTATTGTCATACTGATGTCATGTGATGTATATATTCAAATGCAACCTAATTAAAATGCATATGATTTGGGTTAAGGATGTTAAAATAACACTTTGAGATTAGTTTTTGTTATTTATTTTATTCAAACTATTTTAGTGTTGCTTTTGAATTTTGGGGTACATAAAGCCTAACATGAGTACAACTAACTTCAAAGTTAGTTAGAATAGGTTTTTCTTGAATACTAAGTGTATTTATTGCCTATCTAGAGGTTTAGAGACTTGTTATAGATCTTTCTTTTGCTAAGTGATTAAGGTTGGTATTATACCTTGAAAAACACTAAGGGATGGATTGTCTCTCTTGCTCCTTCACTAGAAGAGATAAGTATAAAGGTTCTTCCTTAGCCTGTAAAAGTAAAGGTTATTCTTGAGCCTTAAAAAAGATAAGTAAAAGGCCTAAGTATTTACTTAGGAAGTGAACACAGGTAAGTTGCCAAACCAATATAAATTTATATGTTTGAGATTTCTTTTCTCTCTCTTATCTTTTGATTTTATTTTCCACGCTATTCGCCTTCCTCTCCTTTTAGGCTACCTTTCACACCATTTCCTAATATTTGGTATTAGAGTCTCACCTTTTTGAAATTAAGTGCAAGAGAAATATGATTAAATGGTATCTTAAAATGAGCATAGACCTGAAGAGCAATCAATTATGAGACCTTCATTCTTCAACGGAATTAACTATTAATATTGAAAGAGTATAACATACTACTTCTGAAGGTTATAATCTATTGAGCTGTGAAGAATTATGGAGAAAGGTTTATTTATTCTAGTGAAGACACTCATAAATGGTACTCAAGTGGAAAAGACATTGATGAGATGTCCAAAAAGGAGAAGAGGCAAGTTGCCAATAATGATAAGTCCATCTATAAGCTCTTTTGTGCCTTAAACAGAAGTGAGTACAACAAAGTAAGCATGAATATAACTACCAAACAAATTTAATAAGCCTTAGAGATCACTCAATAAGGATACTAATCAAGTTAAAGAAAATAAGATGGTGATCCTTATTTTCCAATATGAGACCTTTTTAATGAAGCTAAATGAAAGGATTTCAAGAATTTATGATTTGGCAAGGTCACTTAACTTAAAGATTCAAAAGATTTGAAGACCATGCCACTTGATGAGCTACTAAGTAATCTCATTGATTATGAGATGAACCTAAATAATAAATCTCCATCCTTATTAGAGGAATCAAACAAAAGGAAGATTGGAGTTATACTCAAAGTAACCTCTAAAATTCTTAGCTCCAGTGATGAAGATTTATATGAGGAACAAGTGGCTCTCATGAAAAATCACTTTAGGAAAATGTTAAAGAAATGCCTTAAAAGAAGGAATAAATGAAGCTTGAGCAAATGACGTGTTATTTTTGTGGAAAATTTGGGATATATCAAAACTTATTATCTCAAGGCCAAAGTTAAAAGGAAAGGGGAAAAAAAGAAGAAGAAAAGGCTTACAAAACCACATAGAATGATTTAAGCTCTTCTAAATCTAACCAATTTGAAGATAAGCCAAGAAGAACTAGGAGGAAGAAAGTTAATTTGGCTTTATGGCATTAGAGGAAAGCTTTCCATCTAAGGTAAGACTAAAATGCTTAGATAGTGATTCAATTAATGATAAGTTAGAGCTCTAAAACATGTTTACTAATGAAATCTTGTGGAAGCTTTAAAATCCACTGATAATGACGTTGATAAGATTTTTAGAAGAAACAAATTAAAAACATAATTCGTGGAATTAAAAAATAACTTTAATGTTATAAAAATATAAAATAAAGCCTTACTCAAACAAAAGAAGTTTTATGAAATTCTCTCTTCTTAAAATAAGAGTCTTGAAAAGAAAGTTTTAAGTTTGAAAAACTTTACTGCCTTAATTACAAATGGTAAAGAAAAATTATATTTGATTTTGGGCTTTAGAAAAACCTCAATGGATAAACATAGATTAGGTTATTAACTACTCAATAGCCTCTACCTCAAAATTTAAGTTCACAAAGGCTTCCATGAACATTAGAATTCGTTCTCCCTTATCAAGTACAATACATATGCGTAGTGGTAAATGCTCATACACATATACACAAAGCTTTAAGGTTGACCATGTTTTCATATGCAAGTCTTATAAATAAAGGTCTATTGGGAATGCACATATTCATTCTATTCCTAAGTCAAAATCTATTGGGAAGTCAATTCATGTCCTTTCCATCAATGCATTTAGAAGAGCACTCATATGGCAATACTTTTATTGTGAAAATTTTGACCATAAATGCATACTTTGATTATGCTAAGCTGAATGTTAAGTACCTAAAAGGATATGGGTATTAAAGCAAAATGTTATATATTGTGGAAGGGGGCTCCTTTACTAAGTAGTCAAAAATGGAGAATCAAAATGTGAAAGGAGATTATCAATGAAAAAGGGATAAAGCTTCAAATGGTTTATTAGTATTATGTCATCTTAATTGATACTAAATTTACAATGTATTCCTTACCTTCAAGACTTTTAAATTGATATATATGCACATATTTAGGGAAAGTTGTTATGCATTTTGTTACCATAGTTATTATCTTTGCATATGCAATAATGTTATTTGGTTATATGTTTGTGTGGTTAATTGAAATTTTTTTTCAATTTCTTTTACTGCCTTTTTTAATTCCCCTAGTGGTATCTCATTTCTTTGCAATCCTAATGTTATGCTTGATTTATTTTTTGTTTTATAAGTAATTTTAGACCTAGCTTTAGGGGAGATTTATTTTCAAGGTAATGTTAGAACTCTTTAAAATAGGAAGAGAATAGATGTAAAATGTAAGGGGAGAACTTTTTTTGAATTTGCTTTTTAAAAAGGGAAATTATATATATGTGTGTCTATTCTTGAAATCTTCTTAATCATATACAACAATTTATGGATTTAATTTTGGATTTTTTGGTTCTATTATTTTATATTTTTGGATTTAATTTTATCGAATATCTCTTTTTTGACCCAAAAGTTTAAGGAGATTCGGTTAAGGGGGAGATTTAAGGAGATTCGGTTAAGGAGGAGAATAAATTTGAACCTTTTTAAGAATTCAATAAAGGAAAATTTTTATTTGTACTTTTGAATTATTTTGAAAATATTTGTTTCCAAAAATTGGTATCAATTTACCTACAGTTTAGGATTTTTTCAAAACCAATAATTGGTATCATTTGACACTTATAGTTTTGGGATTTTTTTTTCAATAATTGGTACCATCTCTCTTTATATGTAGTCTTGGATTTGTTATGTAATGATGAAGTTTTTTTTACTTTTGTTTTTTTTGGAATCCTTTATTCTTTAACCTATTTTTTGTCATGATGACAAAAAGGGGGGAGAATTTTTTTATATGTTGATAAAACACCATTTTTATTTTATCAAGTATCTTGGTTTTTCCATCACTCAAAAAGGAAGAGATTGTTGGGAGAGATTATTGATCCCCAGGATATTTCTTTGTATAGATTATTTTGAATGCTCCTAAAAACCAAAACATGTTATATTATTACGTTTAAGTATTTATACTTGTAGATTTTGTTGAAGGGCTAACACCCAAAGGAGAAAACAAAGACACACCTCAAGCAACAATGCTTTAAAAGACATGTTAAAGCATTGAGGAAATGATGCTTGAAGAATTCCCTACTTAAGCATTGGAAAAAAAATTTTGATCCCCTTAATATGTTTTTAAAGTTAAAGGCAAATAATCTCAAGATGGCAGGACTTGAGAATGCTAAAGGTATTTGGTGCAAGGACAAAAATGAGAAGAATAAAAAGAAGATAAAAGGCTCAACAATTATGGAGAAAATTCAATGGGTGTGGAAGGAAAAACAATGAGTATGGGTGAAGTCTTTCTTATTTCTCTTTATTACTGATGAAAGAGTCTTTAACTATCATGGAAGAAATCATAATAGGCATTGAAAAATCCTTTGGAAAGATCCTAAAAATATTATAAAAGTGGCCAACAATGGTGGAAAGTAGGGACCAACAATTGTTGATAAAATTTAATGACCATGGAGATGGTTCAATAAGGCATTTGCTAATGACCTCAATAAGTATTGCAAAATACCAATGTATGTTAAAAAGAGTTATTGAGATTTGAAAAACTATGAGAGTGTTAAAAAGAGCTATTGAGATTTGAAAACCCATGGGACAAGACCAATAATTTGTTAAAAATAGCTCTTGATGACTCATTGATCATAAGCAAGGATCAATAGAGCATTGGTTATATTCATTGCAAAGATAACCATCATGGGTTGTATTTAATGACCACTGATAAGTCTAATGACTAGTTTTTCAAAAAAGTTACCAAACTTCTTCAACTTCTTCTACCAACTAGTTTTACAGTTCTTATATATAAAGACCAAAAAGATGTAGAAGACTTTGAAAAGAGTTTTTGCAATTTGTTTTGTGCAAACTTCTTTGGTGCTACTTTTATATTTTGGGATAGAGAAAACCTATTATGTGTAACTAAATTCCAAGTTAGCAAGAGTTGGTTTTCCTTAAGCACTAAGTGTATTTACTGCCTATCTAGAGACTTAGACACTTGCTAAGGATCTTTTTTTTTTTTTTTGCTAAATGCTTAAGGTTAGTATTGTGCCTTGAAAAATACAAAGCAGTAGGTTGTCTCTCTTATTCTTTACCAAAAGTGAGAAGTATAAAGGTTCTTCCTTAGCTTACAAAAGGGAATGTTATTCTTAAGCTTTGATAAAATATAAATAAAAGGCCTAAGTATTTACTCTAGGAGTAGACATAGGCAAGTTATTATACCACTATAAATTTATATGTTTGAGATTTTTTTTCTCCCTCTTATCTTTTAATTTTATTTGCTACCTAGTTTAACCCACCCCCTCTCTGATTGCCTTCTACACCTTTTCCTAATAAAAAGTTTCGAAGATAAGATTAGATGCAACATAAAAGGCTATATGTATAACATGATTTTTAAGAGAAACTTTTGAGCAATACATGGCTAACATTAAAGAGGTATTTGGGGCCTTAAGTTTAGAACAAAACTCAACACTATCAAGTGTGGTTCTTACCTTAGAGGATATGTTCTATGGTCATCAATAAAAGGATTAATCCTAATCTAAATAAGGCATAGGCCATAATGCAAATGATGTTTCTGAGTTCCTTAAAATAGGTGTAGAGTCAACTAGAAGGATGGTTATTCTTAATAACTTTATTGCAAAAAATACATACCTTTCTTCAAGTCTCCAGGAAAAAATAAAATGTCTATATGGATAGTAGAGTGTGAAAGTGCCTTTGATGTGTTGAAGGATATCTCTTTTCTCCCAAGATATCAAGTAAACTAATCATTAGTTATAAGATTTATTTATATTCATCCTATTCAAAGTAAGTAATTAGCATTCTTTTTGTTGAGGAAGAAAGAGGGGCATAAAAGCTAATTTATTTTATTAGAAAAATTTTGCAAGATGCAGAAACCCAATAAAAGCCTCTAGAGAAATTAGTTTACATCATGATAGTAGTAGCTCAAACACTACCTACATGTTATCTAAGGCATGGTATGGATAATAAAACAATAAAAAGATTGTTCACTGGCCTAATACTTCTAACAAATTAAGTAACCAAACTTTATGAATACGTATTAGAATGTAGGCCTAAAATAGCAATCAAAGCTAAGGTACTCATAAATCTTATCTTAGAGTACAATTTCCTAATTTTCTTAGATAAGGAAAAGGTTAGGCATCAAGTCCTTATTATTGATTATGCTAACCTATTATATGAATTGCATTTATTTATAGATCGAGTGTTAGATGTAGAATGTGGTAGGGCTAAAATTATTCTTAAAGGCTTTTATAAGCTTAGTTCCAAATACGCATTACACTTTAGATTTCTTACCACTAATAATATATAAGTATGAAGCCCTCATCCATGGCCTACAACTCTCTAGCACCTTGGTTGTTGCTTTAATAAAGATATATGGTGATTCCCAATTAGTGATCAACTAATGTTAAGGTATTTATGAATCAAAGGAACTGGCATGATTAGATATTGCAAAGTGGTTGAGGAATTAATCAACTTCTTAAAGAGCAAAAAAGAGAAGGTATCCTTACAACAAATACAAAGAGATCATAATGCCAAAGGAAACACATTTACTAAGTTATATGTTATTATCCTAGATGAGCTACCTAGTAAGATCGTCATCAAAATGATAGATACTCCTTAAATCACCAAAATAAGAATAATGATAGTTATAAGCTAGGATTCTAGTTGGATGGATCTAACCAAGAAATATTTATAGAATGATGTACTTTTTGTAAACATTGATAAGTTAAAAATATTATGGTGCACAGCTTATATTTCATTATGGTGGTAGGAAAAGCTTTATAAAATAGGCTTTCCTTATTTCCTACTCATTAAGTGTTTAGGAAAATATGTCCTAAAAAAAGTGCATCGAGGAATATATAGTTGCACATTAAAAGAAAGGTGTTAGTTGCCAAACTAGTGCAATAAGTGTACTATTATCTTATAATGAAGAAAAACATTATCAACTTTATCTAAAATGTCTAATCTTTTAAAGGTTTAATAATATAAGCCATATTCTAGTAGTAAAGCAAGTATCATTAGTCAGCCTTTAGACTTTTACATTGTAAAGAATTGATATTCTAATTCCTTTTCCATAAGCCTTAAAATAAAGATAGCTCGTGTTAGTTGTCATTGATTATTTTATCAAATGGATGGAAGAAATGTTGCTAGCTACCATAACGATTGAAAAAGTTGATAACTTTCTATGGAAGGACTTAACGTACATCATTTCTCTTATTTCTAACAATTTAAGTAGTTTAATAATACAATGACTAGGAAACTATGTAATGGCCTCCACAATAAACATAAGTTTTCTTTTCTATCTTACCCTTAGACAAAAGACTTTATAGAGGTTACAAATACAACTATTTCGGATAACCCAAAGAAGTAACTGGAGAAGTCAAAATGAGCTTGGGATGAAAGATTCAATCACATACTTTAGGCATATAAGACCATGCCTCATACTTTGATAAGGATCACCTTATTTAATTTGGCTTTTAAGTATAAGGTAATGGCCTTGTTAGAGATAAGACCACCATGTTTCAAAATGTGATGTCATGATACACAACTAAATATAGAAAGGCTTAAGATGAACCTAGATTTTATTGATGAACTCATAGAATAAGCACTTTACAAGTTGTTTCATTCTAATAAAAAAAAAACTACTTATTACTTTAATTTATGGGGTAAGCTTAGGCAATTTAATGAGGGAGACCTAATATCTAAGAGATTAGATACAACATGATGGAGAAAAGGCTAAGATGAGCTAGCACCTACTTGGAAAGGTCCATTCAAGTTTTCTCAATTTATTGGCACAACTATATATAAATTAATAAATTGGAAGGGTAGAAATATACATTATACTTATAATGTGGAACACTTGAAATTATATTATCCATAAATTGTTTTAGGTGATCTCATAAAAATGAAAATCAATTCTTTATTCCTTCTAATTATCACATGAAGTATCAGATTAAAGATGATTAGCATTATAAAGACCTTAATATAGAGGCATGTGAAGTCTTAGATTGAAATGATTAGCACTTTAAAGACCTCAACATAAAGGAATGCAAAGTCTCATATTAAGATGATTAACAATTTAAAGACCTAAATATAGAGGCACATAAAGTCTCAAGATTAAGAAGACTGATATCTAAATAATTTAAAATAGAGGTACGAAGCCCTAGATTGAGATATTATCAAACAAAGATCCATAAAGTACTTAAAATTTTGATAAAATCAACTAAGATCACCATCCTATGGCAACGTAAGCCTAAGACCCATGTTGAGCATTATGAAGTTAATAGTTCTAATCAAGTACATTAAATCCCAAGTCAAAAGAAAAAATCTCCATAAAGAGCTAGCAAACAATAACAAGTACTTATAAAAATCATTAAGATAAAGTCTTTTGAGTTACAAGTGAACTTATATTACAGGTCATGTTTATATAGCCTTTACATATGCTAATAATTATAAGAGAGACAAAAGCTAGAGCTAAACAATAAAATATTAGAAAAGATTGTTATCTATTATGGTTGTAAAAGGGTAATTAACCCTGATGGTCACTAAATTATGACCAAAATTTTATTATGGTCACTAAAGATCAATTTTATTCAATTAAATCACTATATTTTTATTTTTATTCTATTATAGTTTATTAGCTAAATTTTTTTATAATTTTTTTTACTTAATTGATCTTATACTTTACAATTTTTTGTCATAATATAAATTCAAAATTCTTTTATGAATAAAAATCTACAGTAATTTTACAATGAAATAAAAATCATAAGAAAAATAGGCCAAAATATCATAATAGAACAAAAATTAAAGTTTAAAGATTCAATTGAAAAAAATCAATCTTTAATGAGCACATTAGAAATTTAATTATAATTTAGCAACTATTAAATAAATTAGTCATGGTAAAGCTACTCAACTATTCAAAGTATAAGAATAAGAACAAAAAGAAAATTATAAATAAAAATAAAATAAAGGTTATATAAAAGCACTAGATTTAGTATGGGCCAACCCAGACATTGATGGAAGCATTCCAAATGAGGAAGGATGAGAAGTTCTAACTTAAAAGGTAAATCATTTTTTGGCAGGGAAGTATTAAAGGCCTAAATGCAATTGTTTGACATCATCAAGGCCCTTGTTATAGTCATTGACATAGTAAACATTAGCTACCTTAGTTACTATCATCTTTATCTTTGAAAAATTGTAGAACTCCTAAATGATGCCATTGCAAAGACTAGTCCTCTTAACTATAAGGTCCTTCAAAGCCTTATTCTTCTCCTCAATGGCTTTTTAAGACTCTTGCTCAAACTTTTGAACCTTAAATAGAGCCTAGTACTTCTCAGCTCATAAGGTCTCTAAGTCCTAATATTTTCTTATGATGGTCTCTAATCGAATCTCGATGAGCCGATTTTTAGAGTCAAGCTGCCCCTTTTAAGATGCCCACTATGTTCATTAGATTATTATTTATATCCTTAAAGGTCTTATAAAGTTTTTTGTTTTCTCACTGAGTCAACAAGGACCTCATCATTTTGTTTATTTTTAGGGGCAAGATGTTTTTAAGCTATTATTTATAAGGCATAACCTTTTGTCCTTCTTCAAGCATATGCTTGAAGAGCCCCTTTTAATTTTATCTTTTTCAAGCCTATTTTATGAAGATATCATAACCTTATTGGGCACTACTTCATTTGAAGTTAACAATCCTAATAGGCCACTAGTTATATAGGGTGAACCACCACCATAATTTCAATCACACTTAGTGCCTCTAGTTAGATAGTTTCATAACTCTTCTCCCATGGCATAATATAAGTTAGAGGCACCAATTCCATTACCTTATAACTCATAACTTCTTTTATGATAGCAATGAGTCCTTTAAGGGTCTAGTCTTTGGCCTAGTAAGAACATGTAATTTGCCATCATATAGGTGACAAATAGGGGCAAACTCATTCATCCACTATGACTTGAGCCTCCATCTCCTCCAAAGAGATATTAAAGTTCAATTTGTACTCAAAAGTCCATGGTTATAAATAGATAGTATAGGAAAAAGAATTGTAATTATTACATAATGCAAATAAGATAATAAGCTAATAAAGTACCCATTAGCCTAATTCCTCAACAAAAAGCTTTTTATGGGCATAAAACTATTTTCTCATCTAAAATTTAGCAAAAAAAAAAAAAAAAGCCAAGAGGTGTTGAAACCTTAATGCTCGTTTGTTGGCTTTTAAATGACAATCTAGTATTCATTCTTGCTCAAAATTTTATTAAAGACTTCATTAAATAATTTGTACATATCAAAGCATGGAAAACCCAGCCCTTACTAAACCTTTTATGGTTAAAGCAAAAATTAAATAGATTAATAAAAGGCTAACCCTATGATAAACATAGAGCATCTTCAAATAATAAAGACATATAATGTAATTGGCAGGAGCATCATTAGGTTTACATGGAAATGGTTGAAAAGTCTTATGAAAAATGGAGTAGGAGGAACAAAAAGGGCAAATTCTAATTAGGAGATGAAAATTATAAACTCCTTAATGTTCTACCTACTCTTTATTAAAGTACCACCCTTAAGCTTATCAACTCTTCTATTTCTAGCTTTTTCATAAGCTAAGGACACTTTCTAGTTATTGAAGGGGATCTCCATGAAGAGCTTTTTTCTCACATTTTGTACATTATGATGGAAAATGGGACAATATTGTTCCTTATGGCTTTAGATTCAATATGGGACTATTTAGGTTTCCATTTCTTTATTATAACCTATACTTAAGTGTACAAAACTCAATTTTGCCTTTAAGTGCTACAGTCTTAACAATTTTCTTTCGCTTTCTTATGTCTTAACAATTTTTTTTCCTTTCTTAGCCATAGAAAGCGAATAAAAATAGGGTTTGAGAAGTATACCTAGGAAAGAAAAGAAAAGCTAAAAAATCACAAAGGCTAAAAGTAAGGAAATTGTAATGCAATCAACTAGAATGAAGCAAACAAAAAATGAGAAGAAAGAAGTAATAAGCAAGGTTTTATACGCAAATAATCAATATCGAGAGATAAACTATGAACTTTTTAATTAAAACCATCATGATATATAATGCCATGCACAATAATAGAAAGGATCTCCTCAAGTGCTTACAACATTATGGGACTAGTTATGGTAGAAAAAAATTCATTGAGAATCCAAGCATCCATATAAGATCTTTTGGAATTCAAAATCTTAAACATAAGGGATACGTCAACAAATAGTCATCAAAGAATGTCTTAGAGTAAACTCTAATGCCTCAAATGCAATTATGGATGCATAAAAGATAAGGTTATTTGATGAAGGTGAAATGTAACTACTAATGAAATGCCAACACCTAACATGAAAGGACCTTGGTCAAAAGAAGTATTGGAATGAGAACTAGTAAAACACTTAGATCTATATATAAAACTTGTATGGCAAGTTATGAGTTGAACACATCCCACTTAACTAGCTCGCTTTCTTACCTTTGTCATTCACCAGTACCTTACATCTTAGTGAGTCATTGTTCCTTCTTTAAGAAGCCACTCAATTACCAACTGGCTCGTATAGGATGTATTTGTAATGTCATTATAGAATTGAATTTTTAACCCAAGGTACAATGACCTAGTGATGAAGGTCAAATCATGTCTTTTTCAAAATTAGATTTCTTTTGGCAATGTTTGATCTCTATTTCTCTAATTTTAGTCACAAGTTAATAAGCCTAATAATTTAGGAATTCTTTAACTTAATAGAGAGAAAAAAATAAGTTTGAGGTTCTTTAAAATTGAAAAACAAGGTATAAGAAAAAAATTAGATGAAATTTCAAAGTTTGAGGGATACAGGTTCCATGAGACTCGATCAAGTTCCAAAATAAACTAAACCAAATTCCACAAAACTTGGATTGGACTTTCTTGAACTCAAATAGGATTTATGCACTTTATATTAAAAAAAAAAAAAAAGGAAAGAGAGAACATTTTACTATAGAGACAGAGATGGAAAGGGAAAAAAAGGAATGAAAAGGAAGGAAAGAGAGGAAGTGAAACAAGAGAGAGAGTTAGAGAAGTTGAACTATAGGTTCAAACTATTGAATTTATTAGAGACCCGAGAGGACTAGATCTTGCGATAAGCATTCTAAGATTGAGAAAAATCGCACAAGTACTATCTAAGAGTCCAAATAAATTTGTCAATTTTCTATTTATTTATAGTTGTGAATATTGATTATATCTCTATTCTAGTTGGTCTTATCGTGAACATGGATAGTTTCATAGATTAAATTAAAAAAAATATAGAAAATAAAGTTATTTAGATTGTTTAGTTTAGTACATAATTAACATCTTGATGAAACTGGCAATGAAACTATTAAAAATGGATTAAATTGGATAACACGATATTCTATAAATATTGTGAAGTATTATCATGCTTAGAATAATAATTTATGATATTTATTTTATACTTATTTGTAAAATATGGATATAATTGTAAAATTAATGAATTTGGAATAGTTTAACATGAACTTTAGTATTAGGATCTTTTCTGTGATTATTTTATTAGAATATATGCATAATATGTTGTTTGAATTGCTTATTATCTATTATGATATATTGCTATTTAATATGGATGTATTATTACATATGGATTTTTATCTGCATTTTTGCATTAGATTAGGTAGTCTTTCTTCTCAAATAATCTGTATTTTATAATCCTTATTCCTTATTAGTTGTAATATTAACTACTTGTACTTTTATAAATATTTATTATTATATTTTATTATTTATGTTGAATATTAATGTTTATAAAATCATATGATTTTCAACAATTAAATAAAAAGACAATGAAATGGAGGTTGGACTAATAATCTAAATATCTTAGGATGCTTAATAGCTTCCTAGGACATACCCAACTTTTAAGCCTAGCTCTAAGAAACAATGTGAATGTTAGATGTTGCCTATAAGGATGTCCATCCCATTGTTCTTTTTTTTTAAAAAAAAAAAAAAAAGAAATAAGTGATTTTTTCTCAATTTTTTAATAAAATTTGAGTGTTGTCTCCTCTAAGACTTTTCTAGAACAAATGTCTTTATGTTTTAGTCTTATTTTTCTCTTGGGATCTCGATACTTAAGATATTAATAGTGTTGGATATTGTAAGAACCATTCGACTGAACTAGCATCGTGATGATCTTGCATCTATAGCCTGTCATAGTCATTTCATCCAATGCCTCAATGTCACACAATTTTCTAAATGGCAGTAGCTTTTCTCTACCTACTATGATATTAGTCCAAAAAGGTTTAGGTGTGATTCACTATAACACTTAAATTTAGAAAAAAAACAACTGACCCATATGAACCTAAGAAGCCTATCAACTATAATACACTTCATCCTAGCTTATCCAACAAGCCTAAAGGTGTCCAATTCAAAGGTATACTTTTCTTCATACTCTCATCTCCTTCTTTATACCAAAAGCCAAAACTACTTAGAGGCTAAGACATATTACCTCCAGCTCTTATTATGTAATCTCAATTGACTTAAGCATTAGAATGTCATCACTAGTATGAAGGCTAACACTCTACCTCACTGTTTATTTTATCACAAACCACTAAATTTCAATTCAGTCATATATGTAAAGACCACATAACTTTTTCAAGAGACACCTCCATCAAAATTTATTTAATTTTATGTGCATAATAGTTCATAAAAAAAGATTTAAAGTACACAATTAGTCAACTCAAACAAACCATTATTTCATATTGCAAGAAGAAAGCAACAAAGTGCTCATGATAACATATATTATTGTTAGGTTCTTTTACCATGAGTGATACATGCTTGTGTACACACACACACACACACTTGTTGCATATGAAACCCCTTGCAAGTGCACAAATCATATATAAGTAAAATAATGTGAAGTAAAGTTCATTATCATAAGGATTAGTTCTCACAAATACCAATAAGACTCAATTTTTCTATTATCTAGCAATCAAATTATGAAGATGAAAATAACCTAAAAACTAAAATTGCAACATTATTTAAATAAAATGATATTCAATTGGAAAGAAACTCTCACGCAAATGATTTCTATAGAATTTAGGTATACTACAATACTATTCCTACAAGTATACCAAGCTATTTATTTTAAATGTGAATAGGTTGTACTTAAAAATGAATTTTTCTGATTTTTTCAATACTTTTTCAATTAATATTGAGTTATTTTTATTGAAATTATTCCTACTTTCATAGTCACAAAATTCAATAAAAAATTCATTAAGCTCCTTGAACGATCCTTTGATATCTCTAAAAGTCATGTCTACTTTCATGGGCTCAATCTTCTAGTTTAACATGTTAAGACTAACCCTAAACTTTCACTTTCGCTCCATGATATAGAGTCTCAAACTTTGCATATATGTGGCCATCATATGCATAAGTCAATTAAGCTCAAACACATTAAATCAAAACCCCCAACACAATTGAAGCAAAATCTCTTCATATATTCATGAAATAAGTATTGAGTTTTCACACTAATCCCTATAATTAAAGAACTAGTTCAACATACAAGAAGAAAAAAATTATCAATTTGAGTAAAAAAATCTTGAAAAGAAGAGTCTTGCTAAATAAAATCAATGAAAATCCTAATAGAAAACTCTATAATCTTTACAAAATCTTTTTCAAAATTCAATGCACAAGTTGGATCCACTTTTGTCTCACAAAACTTCTCTTTTTGATCAAATATGTGTGTGTGCACGCACGTGTGTAAGACAGTAGCATGTATAATTTGAATATTTGTTATCTAGTTTATTATCCAAATATTATATACATTTCAATATATTTTAGGTGAGAAAAAGAAAAGCGAAATTAATATCAACATATATATATATATATATATATATATATATATATATATATATATATATATATATATATATATATATATATAAAAAACACAACAAAATAAAAAAAATTTAT
>CATIWR010190178.1:0-23443 GCA_949677035.1 Omphalea diandra
TTTTCATGTAACATGTAACAATTCAATCATATATACATGTAATAGAACATAATCATATCATACAATTATCACATACACCCATTGAATCCAATTATGGTTTTTACTCACACACATTGAATCCAATTACTGTTTCTACTCACACACATTGAATCCAATTATGGTTTTTACTCACACACATTTAATCCAATTATTGTTTCTACCCACACACATTGAATCCAATTATTGTTTCTACTCACCTTTTGATCTTACCGACCTTTACGATAGGTTTGGTTCTCTCTCTATGGCTTCCTTAAAGTTTTGAGACCCTAGAATTTGATACATACATGGTTACAAGTATGCCAAAATGATTATGAATGCTTGGTGCATGATCCATGCAAGTGAACCTATGTTTATGCATATATTCCGTATATGACAGCCTAAGCTTGCTACATTGTCACAACAATAACTCTCGATATACTTATCCAAATAGCTTGATTCTTTTTTTCAAACAAACTAGACATATAATGGGACAAAATATTCAAAATTTAGGCTAATATCAGATACACATAAAATGTGGTGAATTTTTAAGTTCTGCCTTGTTGTAATGTCATCTCAGTCTGAGTAGGTCTTACATTCTTGAGCATATCTCAAATTGTACAAATCTAATTGCAATAATAATCTACCATCAGTTACAAAAAATATAAGGGAACATTTTTCATATGTTACTCATTATCCAATTCAGTCTATAAGGTCACCAAAACAAAAGACCAATCTCAGGGCAAGTAGGTTCATAACATATTGACAACCAGTCTTGATAAAGGGACAATATCTCAGCAATCATGCTGGATTTGGCAACAATATCTCACAGGTCTGTATATCAGACATAAATATACAACTTTCAAGTTTGGACCATCATCAAATTCTGAGTCTATAGTCATCAAATTCATGGAAAACTGAATTAAAAGAAAGGTGGTGTGTCATCCGGGTACAAAGTCAATCCCAATCAATGAGCCATATCTCTTTCCACACAACAAATTAATCAAAACTGGTTTACAGGTGTTTAGAGGGAATATAACCCTACAAGTTTTATGTTTTTCACTCTGTCAAAATCAGAACATAAGGCCATCAAAATATAAGAAAATAGAAGACTAAGATCATCTCAGTTCGGATTTGACCCAGTCCAACAAAAGTAGTCATATATCTTCACACACACAAAATCAAGTAAAACTGTTTCATATGCATTTATATGAGACATAAGGCTACAACTTTCATGTTTTGCACTTCCCTCTTCTAGGGTTATGAAATCGTGGGTGCAAAATTATGCTCTAACAGCAAAATCAACATAATCAGCTCTTGTTCTCTTGGATTACAACTTCCATCCAAGAGCTCTACTTCAATTACTTCATAATTCTCACTAAACATGCATGATTAACATGTCATGAGAGGTTAATTCCAGTTGAGAAGAAGATAAATTACTTACCTACTGTCCCATAATTGGAAAACCTTAGGCAGCTCACTCTTCTCCCTCTCTTCTTCTTCTTCTTCTTCTTCTTCTTCTTCTTCTTCTTCTTCTTCTTCTTCCTTTGCTCTCTCTTTATTTTTGGTATAACCCACATTTGTTTCCCTCAAAATCTGACCCTAATGGTTTGTATTCTTATCTTAAATAAGTCAAAAGATTGGGGTTGGTTTCCTAATGGTTGAAAGTTAAAAGATTTGCTTTTAGTCCCTCTTCTTCACTCCTTCATCACCTTCGTCCATTCTCTAATTTCTAGGTGCTCTTTATACTTTTAGATGAGCTCTTAAACACCATTATTTATGATGTTATAATAAGCATACAACATGAAATAATTTGTCATATAACTATGCAAACACTGCATATATGTTCAAGTATCCCAAATGCAATGGTGTCATATCTTGTGCATGTGTTCATGTGAGATTTCATATCATTTGATACAGTGCATATGCTGATATTTGATTTCATATCATTTGTGTAATGAATATATTCATATGATAATGCCAATGAATAGGGATAGGGATGTTACAGATAACATGGATAAGAACAACCAAATTTGGATAAGCTTTAATAGATAACTATAGGTATAAAGGAAAGTCTTTATTTCTATTGTAGTTATATTATTAAATATTAGTTTTAATTAGGATACTAAAATAAGTTTAGATTTCATACTTGTTTATTTATTTTTAGGGATTGCTTCATTACTTTGTTCTTGATTAATTTGTATGGAGACTAATTTTGGGTTCACTATTCATTGGTAGCTACAATACTCTTAATCTCATGGTTGTCAAAAATGACCAAGAAAACAAAGGTAACTTGTTAGCCTTTTTTGCAAGTATACTTAGTTATGGTGATTGCTATGTATGTCATAAATAAAATATTTGAGGGTAATGAGCAATACAAGAACAATTAAGAAAATCAAGTAGTTAATAGGAGGATTGCTTGAGCAACCAATAGAGGGCTCTAAGTGCCATTATTATTGGAGGGTGCAATTGCAAGAGGTAGCTTAATAAAGGAGAATAACTAGAAAAAGGAAGGAAAGAGGAAAAAAAGAGAGGTGGAATCGGTGGTTAACAAAGTTTTTTTCTTTTTTGTTATTATTGTTGTTGGTCAGGACATCCTAGTATTAGTTAGTCTTTAAGGATTTTCTTAGAGCTAGAAAAAAGAATATATGTCACATTATAGTAAGCTATGCCTTTTTAAGGACACTTGCACATGTTATAGAACTTTTTTATTAATTTGACATGGGGAACAATACCATTATTTTTCTTATCAATCATCATTCATTTTGTATATTTTGATTGGTCATGTAGTTTTCAATGCAATTTTTAACCAGATACGTTTTTCATAGTATTGCTTAGAAAGTTAAATATCACATTGCTTAACTATAAGCATGGGACTAGTTGATATATAACATATGGGGCTTTTTCACCTAATTGCTTATACCTTTTCTGTTGCAAATGGAATCCTTGATCACTATTATAGGATTAGTAGTACTAGGACAATGAATTCCACATTAGCATATTAATGTACCAATTATATATCTTTCAAAGGATGTCTATTTTAGTAATATCCTTTAATTTGAAATGGCTTGACCTTGAAATGGACTTAAAAGGAAGAACTCAAGTGTGAACATATTCATTATTAGCACATGATTAATTTAACAAAGGTGGAACGTAGAGAGAGAATAAATACAAAAATGTTATTCATTTTATATAGTTGAAATAAATAGAATTAATTCTAAGGTCATTACATCTTTCCTTCTTCAATTTTTACTACCCTTATCACTAGTTAAAGTAAAGTATTTGTAGAATGACTAATTGATTGAAAGGTTTTCTATATATTAACACAATAATAGCAATACAAAATATATAGTCCTATATAAAACTATGTAGGACATAAATTATAGCTAATTCTTATGCTAAGAAATTATGATACAAAATCTTATCTATTCTAAGTTGACTAAAGAAATAAATCAATATATTCTAATAATATATCTTAATACTCCCCCCTAAAGTTGGAGAATGAATATCTTAATACTCCCCCCAACTTGTCATTCAGCATTACAAATTGATCTTTGCCTTGGTAAGTGATAGGCACTAAGGAGCTAATTTTCTTTCAAATTGAATAGTTAATTATAGAGTATATTTTCTTCTTGGGAATCAGTTAACGTACCTCTTAATGGTTGCTTGTCTTGGATCTTCATGATGCGGTTGGGGTATCTTATGATCAACTTTATCTAGCTTGAGGCTTTGCCTCATTTTTGGTATTAAAAAAATTGTGAGTTACAAGCAAATAAAGTGTGTTTACCCATATAAAACAATTTTCTATTGTCAGTTTTTGTGTCTCGAGGCTTTGCCTCACTTTTGTTATTAAAAAGTTGTGAGTTACAAGCAAATAAAGCTTGTTTACTCATAAAACAATTTTTTATTTTCAATTTTTGTGTAAAATATTTTCTATGTTTCTTTAAAAAAATATTTTTTATTGCAATAAGAATAAAAAATTATTTTTCATTTTGAGAATTAAAAAAAAATGTTTACTTTGTGATGTTTTATTTTATATTGTCATTTACCTAATAATTATATCATCACTCCCTTTGTCATTATCTTTCTAAAATTAATAATTTTTTAATTATTCCTGCAAATAAGCTTTAGAAAGCAAAAAATAGATATCAAATCAAAATTAAAAATATGATAGAAAAGCTTGACTTTTTTTGCAACAGCTATTACTTTTTCATTTAAAACTTTTCATATAAATTCAATAAATTGTAAATTAAAAACTATAAAGTAAATTAGCTAAAATAAAAGGCATGTCAATTTTTCAGCAACAAAAATCATGGAAACTTGATCTAAGAAAATGAAGAGTAAACAATCATTTAAAATGATAGTGGAAAAATAGAAAAATGAAAAAAATAAATGAAAATAAAAAACTAAAACGAATAACATATAGAAGCTTCACTTTTAATAAAATATTATTGAATAAATATTTTTTAAAAAATAAAGACAATGTTAGTGGCATTGAATGGGGATTATAAAAGGAGAATATGATTGGGTAAATTTTATACAATGTAAGCCACCAAAAGAAAAAATGGTTAAGTTGGTATTCAAATTAGAGCCACAATTTTCAAACAATAAAAATTAAGGGGGAGCATGGGATGGTTAAGATCGAGGTTTTGCAAAATCTCATTGTGTCTCAAAAATGCACTAGTTTTATTTTATGGAGAATTGATATCATCCTTTGAAGAATAGAACCATACCGTTCCAAACATTCAAAATGAAGTGGTTCAATTTTTTAGTACAAACAAAGTGAATGAGATTCATCTATTCAACTCAAATTTTTTGAAAAAATGAACTGTAACATATACTTTTTTGGCATTCAACTAAATAATTGACTAAGTAGACCTTGCAAAAATATTAAAAAACCTATATAAATTAAAAATTATAAAACAAAAAAAAGTCTTAAATTAGAATTGCAAGTAATTAAATAAGGCTACTAATGTTCTTATAACAATGAATTGAAATAGTACGAAGTATAAATACAACCAAACAAATTAGTGCACACACTACTATTAGCAAGCTCTTATCATATCAAAGTCCCAAAGAATTTTACAATTTTCATAGTCTATACCACTAGAAGGAACATCTAGCTAATAAAATAAAAAATCACAAGAACAATAGTAGCCATCAATAAGGTACCTCTAAACACGTATACATTAAGAAGCAATAATATATTAACTAAAAACAATAGATAAATAGCAAAAACAATAGCAAATATATAGAAAGCAATATTAGTAGGAACATCTACATCAATAAAGTAAGCAACACAGGGAATAATATGATACGAGCAAGGGTGATTAACACTTGAGATCGTATACTTAAGAACAAATCATTTTAAGAATTAAGCATAATAAACTTTAAACCCTAATTAGGCCTTTAAAGAATATGTTTCCAGCAATCTGAATCATAAAGATTTAAAGGTTGTAATTCAAGACCTAGATTAGTTAAAGCCAATTTTAAGCCTAGAATTACTAAGTTTGCAAAGTTATTAAGAATACCTAACAACCTCACCAAATTTTTTTAAGAACTCAAGAAGAGAAGAAATTTTCACCTAACAACTTTGATTATCAATAAACTACTTTACAAACTCATTTTTAGGGCCTTTTATAGGCTTATGAAGCTTCAACTGATACAAATCCTAATAAAAATGTAAAATAATTTTCCTAAGATATTCTTAAACCCAACAGGACTTATATTCCTTTCTAAATACTAGTTTCTTTCTAAAACTAACTAATTAATCTCTTCCTATTGAAATAAGGAAAATATTAAAGTCTTATGATTGGCTAATAAAGAATTCGGGATTGCAAAAATTTTCTGCTAAAAATTGCTCTAAGTTGTACAGCCATATGCATGGTCGTGTCAGAACAATCTACCATAGGATTGCAAAGACACATGGCCATGCCTATGGCCGTGTCGTAAGTTTCTATCAAAATTTGTTGCTTGCTCTTGACAATGCATGATCATGCTTTAACCTTTTATTTCAATTTCTTCCCTCCATGAATTTAGGCTTCATTGAATCAAGCTAAGCATTCATTTTAAAGACTTCATGCTTCCATCCTTTTGCATTTGGTCTTCATGTAATCCATTATCTTCTTGACCCAATCTTCTTGTAATTGAACCTTAAAATTGAATTGGACCCTTGGCACCCTTGCATATACCTTTTACATCACTTAACTCCATTAGGCGTATTGGGCTTGTGTGCATCACAATATCAGCAACTATTCACATACATAACTAAGTAAAATCCATAATTGAAAAAAAATAAACAAATTAAGAATGAAGCAACCAATTTACATTCTATAATTCAATTCTTGGGTAATACATTATGGTATATTTTAGGCTTTTTAGAAATTTTTTGTATATAATAATAAGAGTTATGTTGTTATTATCCCATATATATGGAATGTTAAAACAAAAATAACTATGAAAGCTCAATTAACTAGTTGTAAAGTGTTTACATTTACTACACCTAAGTCAAAGGTCTCAAGTTGTTTAATCCTTTAGCTACAATAGGGTAGGGGCACTTCTTAACCAGACTTGGTAGCATATTCGCACCTCATTTGTTGTTGGAATCAAAGAATTCCTATATTAATCCAATGTCTTCCTAGTGCTAAAGATTGATTTAGGTGCAATTATGGAACATTGGATAACTAACACATCTATAGTTATTTTGGCCAAGATAGAAATTCTTGCATTAACTTTCCATTAGTTGAAGACATTGAACTCCTTAATGAACTCCTTAGGATGCTCCTCCAAATACTTATCCAAATCTAACTTTTGTATCATGATTTTCGACATCCTCATATAAAAAAAATAGTCATCAATATCATCATCCTAATTTTTTCCTTCATCTTTTATAAGATCAATAATTCCTAATACTTCTCTATTAAATATACTAAGGCATTTTTCACCTTTTCAACCAATTATTTAACATCATTCTCCCTAGAATATACAATGTATTTGTAATTAATATAATCCATCTTAGCTCTTAGATCCAAGACAACTACCATAAACAATAGCATATACATTTTATACTAAGACCTTTATTACTTATCAAATTTCAATCTTATATATTTCTCTAATATAACTAAAGTTTGAACCTTACCATTTAGGCCTACCATTTTTGCCTACCATTTTTGCTAATAGTCAACTCTTTTAATATTTTAAAATTTCAAGAAATTAAAAGTTGATAAGTGCCCTTACTTTTGACTGATCAATTTCAATAAGAAACTCATTACTAAATTCTACTACAAACTTACTATCTACATCTTCTAACCTATCAATAGCTTTTTGGTACTTTAGGGAAATATCTAACATTAAGTTTATTAACTTCCATCTTATAGGACATTCCAAAACTAATAAAGCTTTTGAATTAATTTTAGTTAACTCATGACACTTTTTAAAAGTGTTCGACCTCTACATACTACTTTTAATACACTTTGAATAAAGTCAAGTATATTTTTAATAACTAACTATAAAATATGGGTACAACAACTCATATGAAAACAATCTCCTTTTAAAGCTAAGGAATTTCTCTCAGACAACTTTTTATTCAAGTGTTAAATAGCTATATCATTTGATGAAGCATTATCAACAGTAATACATATCCCTTTTTTCAATCCCCATTCTTTCCGAAACCAATCTATAACATTCCTGATAACTCCCTTATGTTTTTTATGACAAAAAAATTCAAAATTATTTTATGCAAATTCTAATCAGAGTTTATAAAGTAGGAGTTAAACATAAATAGGATAAATTTTGAATGTTTCCAAATGTTAATTGTTAAAGAAACTATTTAAGAATGGTTATCTATGAAATCTTTCAATTTTAACTTCTTTTTAACAAATAAATAGAGTGAAACCCTATTAACATGTAAATCTATAAGGGACTATGAGATCTAGACAATAAGCTTCCATGAATTCTATAAATCCCTCTCTTTCTATAAACATAAATGGCAATTCATCTTTGATTATCATCATATCCAAAACTTCATTATAAGTTCCTTGGTCAAAGTTCTAATAAGCGATTATTAATTAATCATCTCTAGACTTAGCAAAAGATAATGTCTGTTGACTTTTGTCTTTAGACTTGAAAGCATCACTAAGCTTTTTCCTCATCACATGTGAAAACTCTTTACAATTGTTCCTTAGATGTATTCTCAATTTAGAACCCTTATTCACATTTAGATTGACCACATGCATTTTACCTTCCTTATTTTTACACTATCATCATCATATAATTTTTTGAAGTGAAACCATATATCAAGCCTAACTATATTACTATTAAAATTAGGGCAACATCTTTGTTATTTGTACCTTCATTATCATGCAATGATTGGTCAATATCATCAACACATGCACTTTTCGTTTTAGGTGTTTGGAGCTAATGATGTTGTGTGAGGTAGATTAAATGATTATGCTAATGTCTTTTCTATTAAGACATTTAAACTTAAGGTAATAGGTAAAGCTATTGTAATTGCAATTAGAGCTAGAAGCTTACTCAACTCTTAAGACTTATTCTGCTTAAGCTACTTTTTATTGGTAGAGCTTACTATTAATCTTCTCTTGTTTCTCCTCTCCCTAGCAATCTCTTTCATTATGATCCTTTAAAATTGAACATACTTAATAGTTAACATTACTATATTTGCTTATTAAGATCAAGTAGTATCAGTAAACACATATAATAGCATTATATAATAGGTTCAAGATAGTGGAAAAGAAGACATAAATAACTGCATAATTAATTTCAATTTGTCCAACATTAATAAGTAGCAACAACTAGTACAATAAATTCAAACATTAATAAGAAAAAGAAGTTCAATTTGTGCTAAGTTTTCTTCTATTATAATAAAAAAAACAATAATATAAATTGCAATAAAAAGACACTCCTATATATTAAAACTATAACAATAATCACCATCATAGTGACAACATAATTCTTAAATCTATAATTTTTTTCCTTTATAGCTTTAATATTAAAAAGGCAACAAATTTCATAGAAATTCTTGCACTACTAGAAATAGTTACTCATGTGAAATATGGCTTCCTACACAAAATTTGACATAATCTAGCTCTTCGAACTTATGATATACATATAAATCATAGTGGAAATGCAATTTGAAAAACTAAGTTGAGGAGTGAGATATTTTTACCATAACCTTTCTACCATATTTACACTTGTGATTTTTAAACTATAACTAACCCTCTATTAAAAAAAGACTTAATAACAAGAGCCCTCTTTAAATTAATAGAAAAGCTTGACACCATGCTTGCAAGGATAGACTTGATAGATAGAGTGAAGCTATTGAAAGAAATAGATTGGAAGAGAACTAATATAGACTTTAAAGTTAGAACAAGTTTTAAACAACCATTAAGTATATAAAATGAATAAAAGAAAAAACTTTAAGAAAAATATGGCCATTGGAAGATTCTCAAAGTTCCAATGGTCAAGTTTCAATAGTAAAAATGATTATTACATTAACATTAAGATATAACTAGCTATTGACCATATGACCCAAGGTTAGTAAGGCATTTACCTTAACCATTCAATTAAATGACCAATTTTGAATGATAATAAAACCCTAAGAAGTTCTAACCTTTACACTTAAGTGTTTGTGTTTGTTGGGGAGTCTATTTTACAAAGGGGTATTATTGACTGCTTAGATGCTTTTAAAGATGGAGACAATACACCTAAAAAAGGAAGGTACAAATCCAACTTAAGAGTAAAATGTTAATATTGATCAAGACAGGAAATCTAAAAGACTAAGAACATCCAGAGCTTCAAAATTAAAAAAAAAAAAAGGCAAGAACAAAAATTAAGAAAAAATGAAGATAAGCTAAAAGAAACAATTCAATGACCATGGAAGTACCAATGATCATAAAACCATAGACAACAACTAATTGAAAAAGTGTTTAGGAGTACCTATAATGTTTAGTGTTTAGTTTTGCATTATTTTGATGCTTTTGCTTGTTTGAGCCTAATGTATATCTAAATAATATGTTTATACTATGATTTAAATATGTTTTGCATGCTTAGAGTTAGTGTTTAAGGTTTTTTGAGGAAAGAAGTTGAGGGTTGTGAGAAATGGCTCCAGAAGTGATATGTTTAGAAGGTTGGTTTTTGATGGCCTTAAAAGGACACTTTTAGCAGCCGAACTTTCTAAGGCAACTGACTTTCGACCATCAAGGTATAATGTGTAGTTGAACAGTTCCAGGCCAAGAAATAGAATTCTTAACAGTCAAACCTCAAGCTCGATATCTAAAAGTCCATTCGGTTGAGCATAAAATGCTATTCAACCACTTATACATATTGAACCCCTTCTTTTGTTTATCCCCTAGTCATACATAACCTTAACATCATTTTTCCCTTGTTTTCTTTATTCTTGAAACCAATAAATCCTCCTAAACTTCTTCCCTCTTCCATGTTTGATGTTCCAAGCTTAGAAGTGTAAGGTTATCCTTTACATATTCACTTTTAAAGGAGTTTGCTTTGGTGAATTTCTTCTTCTCACAAGTAAGATTACCACTTGCCTTTGTTTATATGAATATGTTTCTCAGTTATTTAGGAGTTTTTATTATATATTAAAGCTATATTAAAGTTAGAGAAGTGAAGTTATATATTAAGTTAATTTAGTTACACTTAGTTGATGTTTTGACCTTAAGTGAGGGATTGAAAGAATTGTTTTATACGAATTTGAATATAAATTTTTTTTTAGGGTCATTTAAGTTCTTAAATATTCTATGGTATTTTAAGCTCTAAGTTTAAGGTTGTATTCAAGTCTAAAAAGGATGGCTTGCATCTTAGTTAGGGTAGATATAAGTATAAGTGTTCGAATGAGTATATATTTATTCTTTATGCAATGAGCTTAGTTTGATCAATATATTTATATAGGTGACATTAGAGGTTTTGATATTGATCATGGGAAATATATTTTATTCTTAAGGAAAGAACTCTAGTCTAAGGTGAGTAGGTATTCTAACACCTCTTTAAGTAAATTTATGTTTTTAAGTTAAGCAATCATATATCATATGTTTCAATGCAACTTAAATGAACTTAAATGATCATTTGTGTAAAACTATAGTTATGTTCAGTAATTACTTATATGTGAAAGCAATGTTGTTTTATGTGTTATTAATCCTAAGGAGGATATAAGAATCCATGAATGGATGGCTAACTATATTTGGATTAATGATGTCATATGTATACAATATTAAATGAAATGAATACATATAGGACATGGATGGTGAGAAAACTCTCTCATGAAGAAATGAAATATTAGGTTAGCAAGTGAGGACACTTTCCTAGAATAGGGTTTGGCTTATAGAAAAGAGAGTAAGTCTCTCACATTGCCTTAATCAACTCTTCGCCATGAACTTAGATTACTTTGATTAAATATATGAATGATTATTTGCTCATGTGAATGAAATGTTTTATGACTTGTATTGTCTAGTTTATGTACTTTATATTTAGAGTAAGGAGGTATAGATTTATCTATGCATTGGGTATGAAAGGCTCACCCCAACTTGTTGACTATTACAATTTTTGTTTAGGAGAAATAGGATAAGAAAGATTAAGATCTTTGCTTATAGTCTGAGTCTTATATAAGGACGTGCATATATATGTATAATAAACTTATATCGTATAAGACTTATGGATATGTATTATTCCCTAGTAATATGCACTTACTGGTAAGCTTATGACTATCTTTTGTCGATAGATATCCTTTGTCCAAAAGATGCATTATATAGTATGAAATCCATGTATTAAATAATCATGATGTACATATATGAAAAAAAAAAAGAGTTATTACATATGATTATGTACTTAAGTTGAATTATTATGCTTATTAGTTGTTTAGGGGATCTTGGGCCTGCTAAGCACCTAACGCTAACAGTACCCTAACAAGTTTGTCCAAAAAGATGACAACTAAACTACCATTGAGAGATTTAATGCCAATGAAAAATGTTGAAGGGCCATTTAATAACTGGTAAAAATCTAATAACCATTGGTCAAATAATGACAAAGGCTTGTTAGTGTAATCCAATGCCATGTAGAAAAAGGTATCTTAAACTATTGCATATTTAAAGGAATTCTAACAACCATTAAATAGAAGACTATTAATAGATCCAACACCCAGAAGAAGGCCATTGAATAATAATTAGATATTCAATGACTATTGACAGTTTATAATGGTTATGTTTTTAGAAGTTATCAGGATGCTTCTTTTGTATCGTGTTTAGGGCTTTATCTATATAAAGGCCTTTATTTTGAACTCTTAAAAGGTTAGAGAAATTATGAAGTCTTAGAATTTGTAAAGAGTTTTATAAAGGATTATTTTTTATATTTTAGATAGAGTGAGTTTTGTGAGAATTTATAACAAATACTAAAGTTTATGAGAGTGGGTTTTCTTGAGCATTAAGTATATATTGTTACATATATTAAAGGCTAGGACACTTAGGATCATTTCTTTATAAGGTTGTAAAGGTAGGTGTTTAGCTTATAAAAGCATCAGGGTGGGTTTTACTCTTTTAAGCTCTTAAAAAGGACAACAATAGGTTCTACTTAAGCCTAGTAAAAAGAAGGATTATATTTAACCCCTTAAAAAGATAGTGAAAAGCCTAAGTATGACTTAAGAAGTAAATGTAGGCATTGTTGATTGAACCACTATAAATTCCTTATCTTGATTTTTTCTCTTTCCTTTCACTTCTATCTCTTTATAAGTTTACTGAATTGTGAGCTAGCTTTTACACCATCAATTAAAGCAGGAAACTTCAAAATAAGCTTCCAAACATTTTAGTGAGTAACCAATTCATCCCTCTCTTAGATTGTCATCCTCTTCAAGGTACTATGACTAGTATATTTGACCTATCTAAATAGTAAAAGATATAGTAAAATTTTATACATAAGAATAAAATAAAAAATAACCAAGAAAACACTAAAAAACACAATGCAAACACACATTTAAACATATATCACACATAATATCAAAAATAAATCTTTCAAAACCAAAAATACAAGCTTGATTTCTTAGATTAGAAAATAGGGAGAAAATTGTACTCTCTTGATTATTTTAGTGCTTTACTGCATAAAAGATTAATCATGAAAGAGAAAATAGAGATATAGAGATCGTAAATTGAGAAATAAAGGAGAGAGACAGAGATTAGAGAAGAGAGATTGATTTTAGGGTTTGAATAAAAGAAATACATATTTGCATTTAAGGTTGTTTAATTAAAGAATTAAGAAACTCTTTAATAATGAGAGAGAGAGAGGGAGAGAAAGAAAGAGTTGTGTGGCATTATGTGTTTATGTTGAGAGTTTGTTTGATTATATTATGTTGAACTTTGATGAGGATGGCAACCCAAGAAAAGGGAGAGGAGTGAATTGGTTGCTTTTAAAAATTAAAAAAAATAAAAGGAGAAGAGAAATATTAATAGAAAAGATTACTAGTGGTTCAACCAATAATGCTTATATCAACTCGTTAAGTCACACTTAATTTTTTTACTATATTTTTAAGGATCAAATACTACCTATCCTTTTATGGGCTAAAGATGAACCTTTTTATGCCTTCTTTTTCAAACTCTCAAGAAAGCTAAAACCCACTCCTTAGTATTTTTATCGGCACAATATTAACCTATTTCACTTTATAAAGGATTAAACCTTTTGTAAGTGTCAAAGTCTTTATGATAGGCAATAAATATAATTTAGTGCTCAAGGAGACCTATTCTCACTAACTCAAGGTTACTTACAAATCACACAACTTTTACTACCTATAATTACAAAGTAATAACACCTAAAAATAATGTGCATATACAAGTAAGGATTTCTACAAATCTATTTTTCTATCTTCTTACTTAGACTTTAAATGAGGATATTTATATATAAATTCCTCAAAAAATAATTGATAGACATAATTAGAGATGTCTTGTCAACTTTAAAGAACTAGTTATAGTTTATCAATGATCGTTAAGTCCACTCCACGATTATTGAGATTCTAACTTCATGTTTTGAACGATCATTGGTTATTTACAATAGTCATTGAATACTTTTGCCAGTGCTTGTTGAAAATCCACAATGATCGTTGATGATGTCCAAAATTAGATAAACAAGTTGAGGCATTTCTTGAAGGTTTTTATAATGATTAATGGACTCCTATGCTCATTGAGTAGTTCTATGATCATTATTCCTTGTTCCCACAATTATTAAGACAATTTCAAATCTGATAGACAAGTTAAGATACTTTTAGAAGACTTTTTCCATGCTTTTTGTTCATTATTAGTGCTCATTATTTTCTTCCATGATCTTTGGTGTACTTTCTATAGTTGTTGGAGCCTTCAATCTTTTTGTTTTCATCTCTCATGTTTGTCTTTGCACCAAATACCTTTAATATGCCTAAGCTCTATTGTCGTTAAATGCTTTGGCTCCATCTTTAAAAGAATATTAAGGGTTTAAATAAATATCTCCATGTTTTTTATCGACACATCATCCTTCTTAGATGTTTTGCCTTCATTTTTAAAAACATCTAAAACATCCTTTTCTTTATGAACTTAACAAATCTTCCAAAGCATTATCTTTATGGTGTGTTTTTACCTTCATCTTTAAGAGTGAACAATACCTTTATCCAATTCTTGGCAAAAACTACAAGCATAAACACTTTATGCAAACCTTGGCAAAAACTATAAGCACAAACACTCCAAAATATGGTTACAACTTCTCTTGGTTTTGTGATCATTCAAAATATTCATCAATATTAATCCCTCTACAGGTTGAGAAAATAAATGTCTTAATAACCTAGAGCAACCTTGAGGTCAACAATCTCCTCTTTTTTGCATAATGATAAAACTAAGATACTTGATAAAAATTTAAATGACATTTTATCAAAATAAAAAATTTATCCCCTTTTTTTATCATGATAAAGAGAAGTTGAAAAAATAATAAAAATAAAAAAGTGAGAAATACCATTGCTTAAGATAATAAAAAATCTAAAAATACATATAAAAATAAAATTTAGATATCTCCTTTTGAAGTAAAATTTTCCAAATCTTGGGGTCATAAAAGAGTACCACTGTAGGGAAGAAAATCAAAACTGAACAAAAAGCCAAATGTAAATATAAACAAAACCAAAAATAAATATGATAAATTGTTGTATATGGCCAAGATGTATCCAAGATGAAGCATGCATATCATGCATATATAAATCCCTTATAACAAATTCATATACAAAAGCAACTAAGACTAAACAAGTGATCATAAGGAATATTTTACAGTTTTTGGTATAATTAGGTACCAATTTTTATCTTTTAAAGTTTTGTATTCCTTGAAAATTATCAATCTCCATTCACCTTAGAATTTTCCATTCATAATGTTGGGTGAAGAGTTCCTAACCTACAAATTAAACTTCCTTGATACCCATTTTCTTTTAGGTCCATGAGTGTTCATCATCCAGCCTAATATAACAAAAAATATGCATTATAGCTGAAGTTTCAATAATAAAAGCATTAATAAAAGAATGTCCTTCTAGATCCTTAGGTGGAATAGTCATGAAGTGACTTCCCTAATGCTTAAGGCCTAGGTAGAAATGATGCACGTATATTTCTAGTTGGTCTTAGTCTTTGAGACCTATAGGTATAAGCATGTTTTATTTTATATGCCTTTTCTGAGCATTTACAACTATTATGTGTCTTAGATGATGAGGCAGAATGAGTTTTAGCCTCTAAAGGGGCTTTTAATAATCAAATCTTGTTGGGTTATGGGCTTGGGTCCACCCATATTAGGTTATGGATTTGGGTTTGTCCATATTGGGAGGCCAACCCATCCAAATGATAAACTGCCTAAGGTAGTTATTATACAAGGGAAAACTTCCCACTCAAGGAAGTTATCTACACGTGAACTGAAGATCACATACATTCCTATAACATAAAGGAAAACACACGCACACCATACGTTAGTTGAAAAAAATACTCTACAATTTGACAACAGAACCTTGGCTGTGAATATTAGAAAATTTTCCATCTATGAATTTTCTCTTGATCAGTAATACAAGTATTTAATCATTTTTAAAATTTAACAAGTAAATATAGATTATTTATTGTTAGAATTAATTCTTGTATTTTAATTTGTATATTAATTCCTTCATTGGTAACAGAGCTATTTTGCTTGTATTCTATTTAATTGTACGAAATTGCATATCCTAATTTTTGTATTGCAAATTATATTTCTATTTTTATTTAATTTTTTTGAATTGCTATAATTGTTGACATACATGGAATTAGAATGTGATTTTTTTATATGAATGATACTTTAATATCTAGTAATATGCATGTAAAATTATTGGGCTAGAATCTTTGTGATTTATGAGATATTGTAGTTTGAAAATTCTATAACTAAGAAATTTGTTGAATTTTTGCAAATTATGTGATAAGTTTTAGTTTGATTTGTTTGCATATTCTAAAAGTAAGTCTCACAAGCTTTCCATCGATATATTACTCATATGAATTTGAGTTCTATAACCTGAGTAATTGCATTTTGAATTTTCATGGACTAAATTAAACGGAATAGAAAATTTAGGGACTATTAAAGGAGTAAGATAATGAACAGTGTTTTGTTACACTTTCAATCTCAGTTTAATTGGTTGTATATTCAAACACATAAATAGAGAAATTTTTAGGTAAAAATAATTAAACCAACAAACTCAAGGATGCCAAAAACCTAATACTCGACCAAATCTCAAAGCCGAAAATGCCTCCTAAGGTGGCACTTGGAGTGCACGCAACACCATTAGTGTGTGGCACGTTGAAACGTGCAGACTAGCCCACACCTAAAAGGAAACGGCTTGTTCACATCGTTTCCAAAAAACAACATGTCATTTCCTGTGGCTAGAAACCAAAAAAAAAAAAAAAGAAAGAAAAACAGAATGTTCCAAGGGCGTATGGAGGGACGTGAACAGTCATTTTTCAAATTCATATTTTTTTATCATCTTAATTTTCTGAGATACTAAAATCAATTTTTAATATGTAAAAATTAATTTTTTATACATATTTATGGGTTAAAAATTTAATAAAAATTCATAAGAATTATATTCAGGTCCCAAAAAATTTTGAAATTTTTTTAATGTTTTATGGTTCAATGAGTTATTATAGTGTTGGACTAGGATAGTTAATCCTAAGTCTTAAACCTCTTTTGATCTTAACAAAGAAGATTGATCAATTCTAATGTTTCAATTAAGTGTTGTTTTTGCAGTTTTTAGATAGTCTCTAAATTTGAAGTTAGATGAAGTCCAAAATCTCTAAAGAAAGCAAAGTGCCTGCTAATTCGCGACCGCGAACTAGACTAAGGCATGTTGACAAATTGGACAGATGAATTCGCAGGCCACTTCTCTGCTGTGACCGATCCAAAGATGGGAGTGCCAAAGTCATAGACGAATTCGCGGTGAGTGTCACACCTCAGTCGCGACTGCGAATTTCGAAGTAACTCAAAAAGGAATCAAGTCTACAACCACAGCATGACAAGTGTCTCAAGTGATTGTTGGAAGACAAAAATCGTGATGGCAACTTGTGGGTAGTGACCATGAATCATGAAGCAGAAAGTGAATATTTTGACAGACGAATTCGCGCCCTAAGTCGAGGCCTATACAAGAAAAATTGTGACCGCTACTTTTATAAGCAAGTGAAAGGCAACAACTATATTTTCTTAGGGAACCAATGGGAAGATGACATGTGGACTAGCCGTTAGACACAAATGGGGATTTCCATCGCAATTTTTAGCTCCCACATAGAAATTGGAAAATTAAGACCGTGAAAGAGTAGTAGCGACCACGAATGAAGCCTGATAAGCATTTAACGCAGAATCTATCTAGTATACTTTGGAGATTTGCTATCAATTTTGTTGCAATATCTCTTTGGTGGGTAGAGGCTATAAATACCTCACCAAACAAATATAAATGCAAGAGAATTCATTAATTTGTAACCCAAACTCTTGCAATTTTGCTACTCAATCTTTTCTCTTCTTTAGGTAATTGTTTGGTGTGAGCATAAACACCATTTGTAAATGTTGTAGTGTGAGCCTATAAAAACACTAAAAGAGATTATTGTGTGAGCCTTAAAAACACAAGTGTAAAGGTTGTTTTGTGAGCCTCAAAACCACAAGTGTAAAGGTTTTGTGTGAGCCTTGAAAACACAAGTGTAAAAGTTTAGTATGAGCTTAGAAACACCATTGGAAGATAGTGGAACACCCAATTGTTGAGAATTGGAGAGCGGACGTAGGGTCGATTATACCCTAACCACTATAAATCTTGTGTCTCCATTCTACTTATTTTCCTTCTTACCTTATTGTTTTAATTTTTATACACCAATTTAACCCCCCCTCCCCCCCTTCTTAGTGTCTAGGGCCAACATATAACATACAAAATTTAACTAATTTAGTTTTAATCACTATAATTCATGTGTCTGAGTACTTGTTTTTTGTGTGTTTATTTTTTGTATTTGTTACAGAAAATTATAATAATCACTATAAGGACTCTTAAAATAATTAGAATCAAGAGACAAAGAATTAAAGTGCATTGGATAATTAAAAATTTAGAAAATCTTGTGACCATTTCCTCATGTGACAATGTGACTCTTATGTTGAATCACATCGTTAATGTTAATATCAAGATTTGGGATATTATTTAGGAAGGTGGTTTGCTCGCTCATGAAGAGAGATATAAGCCTTGAGGTCAGCCATATTTCCACAATATAAAGGGCCCTTTTAACCTTTTTATGGTATAATCTGGAAAATAATAAGTTCTATTTGAGACTGGTCAAACGTTTTATAAGAAATATTGTGAGGACCACTATAATTTTCTATAGATCTAGTCCGTCTTATATACCTAGAACTTTCCTTGGTCTTCATGTTGAGCTTTATTTTAAGTTCATTCACTTCATTCCTGTCAACCGTTCGGTTTCTTAGATTAGAATCAGTTTCTAATTTAATTATGTTTTTATGTAATTATTTGTTTATGGATTGTAAGACTTTAAGTACTTTTTGCATTAGCCTTCCTATTTTGTATATATTTGTTTTACAAATACTCTATTATTTAATGTATTTATTTCAATTCAATTAATTATTTGTGCTTATAATTAATTAATTAATTAGATATATTTAATGTGTGTAATTAAATATAAATAAATGAATATAAAATTCATAATTTATTAGGACATTCTAAAAGTTTCAATAACTTTAAGAATTAAACTTTATACTAATTAATTACATCAATTATTACCTTATATTTATGATCTTATACGATGATTGGAAATACTGTGACCCTTTGACTTTAAACCTAATGTAACATATTTATCAATATAATTAATTAATAACAAAGTAATTATATATAATACTAGACATTAATATTTATGTGTATATCTTGTATAGAATTATGTGTTTTACAAATGGCTTCTGCTTCCAAAATATTGTCGATAAGCTCAATAAGGATGAGAAACTGAATGGCGACAATTACGAGATTTAGAGCATGAAATATAGTATGTGATGAAAGTGCAAGAAGCTTTTGAGACTTTGAACACTGTCATGGATGAGCTTGAGGAAGGCAATACGACCTAACATATGAGGGACTACAAAGTCTATGAAGCATGAAAAAAAGAAAAACTCTTTAGCTCGTATTACATTATTGAATAACATGGATGATGATGTCATGCGTAAGTTTTGTAGGTATGACAATGCTAAGGACATATGGTCTGCATTAAAGACAGAGTTTGATCTATGTTTGTAATCAAACTCAAATGGCAAACTATCAAGTTTAGCACATATAAGAAATGTCTTGAATACAATATGAAAAAGCATTTAAGGTAAATGTCAAACATGATAATTGAGCTGAAAGATATTGGACATACCTTAGCAGATGAGCAATAGGTCCAAGCTATCATCCATTCCTTAACCCAAATATGGAAGCATATGAAAATGCATTTGACCCATAATGAAAATATTAGAACATTGGAAGATACTATGAGCCATCTTAAGCTACAAGAGGATCACCTTGAAGGTTCTAAGTCAAGTACTGATGTGTATATGACCAATTCTAGCAAGCATCAAAGTTTAGGGCAAAAGCACAAGCATCAAGGTGGGTCCCAATCAAATAAGGGGAACTAAAAGCTCAACTAAGTAAGAAGCCTAAGCAAAACTAACTTGGCAAGAAAAAGTATAACAAGAAGAGGTATGTAGTAAAAGTCAAGTGCTATAACTGTAACAAATGTGATCATTTTGTTCAAGATTATGTCAAGCCAAATAAGGTACTTTGTTATGCATATATTATGAATCTTATGTTTCTAACTCTATTTTTCTAACTGAATCACATCCTTTGTAGATTGTAGACTTAAGAGCCACAAGCCACTTAGCGAAGGATCAGGAAGCCTTTGTGGACTTTTAGTAAGTTCCATATGTAGCAATACGAATATTTATAGGAAACAATGCCAAAATTAAGGTGAAAGGGATTAGCACATGCGCAATGGTCAAACCTTATTGCTACATGATGTGCTATTTACTCCACAAATTCATCGAAATTTAATTTTTGTGTTGGTGTTGCTTAGATTAGGTATCAAGTGGCATTTTCATGACATATGTGCTAATTTGTATTTGGGAACAAATTTATATGGTTCTAGTTACATTCTATATGGTTTTATTATGATGGATTTGGATTATGACTTAAGTAGTTATAATGTAAGTTTTTTAATGTTTATAATGTCGCATGATTATGAGAATGATGCGAATGTCTAGCATACTAGGCTTGACCGTATCAGATAAAAAAATGAATATGTTAGCCAAAAAAGGCTTATTGACTAATATTGGCAAAGTAGATTTATCAATTTGTGAACATTACCTAGCTTGAAAAGCTGTAAGAAAACCATTTAGAAAGGGAATTAGAGTTGAATTTCCATTGCAATTAGTTCATTCTGATGTATGTGGTCCTATAAATATGAGAACTAGGCATGGAGCATTTTATTTCATCACATATATTGATGATTACACTCGATATGGTTGCTTAGTATGCCAGACATTCACATCATTCTCATAATCGTGCAACATTGCTAGCATAGAAAAACTTACATTATATTAGTCAATAAAAAATGAATAGGTTAGCCAAAGAAAGCTTATTGGCTAATATTGGCAAAGTAGATTTGACAACTTGTGAACATTATCCAGCTTGAAAAACTGTAAGAAAACCATTTAGAAAGGGAACTAGAGATGAATTTCCATTACAATTAGTTCATTCTGATGTATGTGGTCCTACAAATGTGAGAGCTAAGCATGGAGCATTTTATTTCATCACATTTATTGATGATTACACTCAATATGGTTATGTCTATTTGATATCTTATAAATCTAAAGCATTAAGTTGTTTTAAGAATTATATGAATATGATTTAAAATCAATTAGACAAAAAAAAAAAAATAAAAGCATTAAGAACCGATCGATGCTGAGAATACTTATATGATCAGTTCAGTGAGTTATTTGATGAAAAAGGAATACAACATCAATTGAGTATTTCTAAAATTTCACAATAAAATAGTGTTGTCGAGTGGAGAAATAGAACTCTTCTTGAGATGGTTAGTTATATGATGGCTCAAGCTCATTTTCCAATCACCTTTTAGGGTGATGCACTACTGACTACCATATTTATTCTTAAGTAAGTGCCTATAAAATCAATTACCAACACTCCATATGAGTTACGGACTGATAGGAAACTCGACCTAAATGTTTTAAAACCTTGGGAATGTCTTGCTTATGTTCATGATTCCCCTTAAAAATATGGTATATTAAGTCTAAAAGGAAAGAAAAGTATCTTTATGAGGTATTCTAAAACCTCAAAAGGTTATCTGTTCACAGGCAAGTAAGACAGTGGGAGTGTAACTAAATTTGAATCACATAATGTCCCATTCTTAAAATCTTATTACTCCAAATAGTGTGAGATAAGTCAAGAGTTATCACTCTTTGAAACCATTGATCCACATTTATTAGCATTACCTTATTTTAGTAGGAGGATTTTGATAGAAGATGAATTAGTTTCTCCTGTCCTGATTTTCATCATCTCATGTGAATGAAAAGTGATCCTAGTCCAAGTGGGATCAATTTAAGAATTAAAAATAATGCCAGTCTAAGTGGGAGCAATTTGAGGATTAATCAATCTTAATAGTGCTAAAGTAATGGTGTAAGCATTCCTTAATATCGATTTGAGATTGAAGGCAGTAAAGGTTTTATGATTATTCCACAAAAAGAGGATGAGCCAAAAAAAATGTAAAAGAGGCTTTCTCTTGCCCTACTAAGAATAAATGGATTAAGACAATGTAAGAGGAAATGAATTTTACAAGATTTAATCAAGTTTGGAACTAGTTGATCTCCTAAAAGGAGGCAAAACCATTAGGAATAAATGGATTCTTAAGATAAAATGAAAAGTCGATGGTACCATTGAGAGGTATAAGGCTCACCTAATTGCAACAGGGAACACAAAACAAGAAGGAATTGACTATGAGGAAACTTTTTCACCTATTGTGAGATTTACTTCAGTTCGCTTAATTCTACCTATAATTACTAGCTTAGATCTTGAATTACATCGAATGGATGTAAAAACTACCTTTCTTAATGGAGAATTAAATGAAGAAATCTATATGGAACAACTAATAGGTTTCATCAAAGAAGGCACTGAACCAAATGTTTGTAAACTTTTAAAGTCTATATATGGCTTCAAATAGTCATCAAGGCAATGGTTTATATGTTTTCACAATGCAATCATTTTGCATGGTTTCACTATGATTGAGGATAAATGTGAGCACAATTCAGTCCAATTTAGAGATTTGGAAATCTTCAAAACTGGACCAAAATTTTGGAAATTTTGAAATTGGAGAATCGTTATTGTCTTGAATTTTCGGTCCGTTTTAGTTCAGTTCCTTATAAATTCAAAAAGGTTCAGTTTGATTCTTTGGATCCTTCGAGACGGTTAGATTTGGTTTGATACCAGTTCGAATACTTAGTTATTTTAATTTATTAAAAATTAAAAATTAAATTTTACAATTTTTATCTTTACGAACCAAAATAAAATACATTTTATATTTTCACTTTTAATCATTCAATGACTAAAATAAATAAGTGATAAATTAATAAAGTAAAACTAATAACTTACACATTAAATGTTAAATTAAAATTTTAATATTTATTACTAATTTGTAATTAGTCTTATTATTAATAATATATACTAATTGAGAGAGTTAACTAGCAAAATTATATATATATATATATATATATATATATATATATATATATATATATATATATATATATATATATATAGTTTGGTTGTGTTTTTTTTTGATGAGGGTGTGCACAATATGTGTCTCAATGATTTTTTTGTAGTAAA
>CATIWR010190231.1:0-10864 GCA_949677035.1 Omphalea diandra
TTATGTAATATTTATTTGTATATTTTGCATTATTAATTTAAATGTGTAATAGATTTGAAATAATTTCTTTTAGATATTTTAATGTTATGATATGAGATATGAACTTGAATCTTTTTATGAACATATTTTCTTTTGATCTTCTTAATGTAATTATGTGTATTAAATTTAAAAAATATCTTATTTATATATGTATAATTATATTTTAAAATGATATTTTATTATGTTGTAAAATCTTACGATTTTACGATCCGATTTTACAATTTCGATTTTAGGGTTCTCTACCGATTTTAGGGTAAAATCTCGATTTTGACAACCTTGGCACCACCTCCTCGTTCCACTCCATTTTTTGCAAACGATGACAGTAAATATGCATCAACATCAACAAGCGATGTTCTTAGGTGTAAATGGTCTCAAGATTATTTCTACTATAAGCATGCTTCTACAAACAAATACATTTTAGAGCTTGCTAATCAATATGTGGAAGGATAAGGTGTGTTCACAAATTCTATAAGGAATGTGGTTGTAAATGTAAGTGTTGTTTTCCTTGTCTATTGATTCTTTCCATGTACTATTCTTTTATTTCTATAATATGGTAATTTGCATTATACAATTATTTTAAAACTAATAACTAATTCACAAAGAATCATATAAAAAGAGGGAAAAAGAAGAATTGTTAATGAACCTGAGCCTACATTTATGACTGAAAAATAGGTCGTGTTCAAGAAATAGGGAAAATGTTTCATTACAAGAGGTTATTTATAAGTAATCTAATGGTTCTTTTAAATTATGAGTAATTAGTTTAATATCTTGTATAACATTCACTATCCATTATGTAATGGCTTGGCCCCAATTGTCCTAAATAACCTGCGAATAATGGCCAAGCCATGCGGCTTAAAATGGCTAATCTATGTTACTATAATAGTTGGGCCTAAATCTATATAAACTGCTAACCTTTCTTATTAACTATAAGATTTTTAAACTCTATAGGCACCTCAAGTTAACACCTTTAGGGACATACTACTATCTCCCCTCTTTAGGCTCATGATGTCCTCATCGCGACTTGGCTTACAATTGAGCTTATGCCACCAGGTCACTAACCCTGCTTAACTAGGATATAATCCCTAAATATTGTGTTCATTAATGCCTCAGGTGGCTTTACCTTGACTTTAACCACAAGCAATGCTTTTCTCGTAGACCTACCAACTTAGTGGATTTTTGACCTAGAGTGGCTTTGATGCCAATTGTAATGGCTTGAACACAACTATTCCACATAACATGTGAATAATAACCAAATCATATCTAAAATGGTTAACTCAGGTTGTTGTAGTAGTTAGGCTAAACCTATATAAGCTGCTAACATTTCTTGTTAACCATTGATGTGGGATTTTCATACTCCTTAAGCACCTCAAGCTAGCATCTCTAAATAACTAAGCATCTCAAGTTGACACCTTGATTGGGAATGCTACACATTATGCATTTAGGCAATTAAGGAACAAAAGACTCTACATATAAAGGGAAAAACAATCATCAAATGGAACAAATAGAGACAGATCATACACAAAAAGTAATCTAATCAGCAAGGAAAAGAATGACAAGACAAGTAACATTCCTACCACTTCAATAATAGCAGAAGTTCAAAAGTTAACTAAAAAATTCCCAGAAGTTCCAAATTTAACTTAAGAATTGACTACATCACCACCCCCAAAAAGAATATTTATTTATGGACTTCTTATCTTACTTATTAGGATCCTTGGTTTTGGATTTAGACATTTTTGTGATCATTAGTTTTATATTAAACAATGTACTCTGCTACTTGTACTTTTATTTTATGACTTGATTTGATGTGAATGACAATATTTTTGGTAGACAACTTGTAATGTCCATTTAGAAGCAAAATTAGTCAAGTTCTTTTTAATATAGATTATTGCATTTCAAACAAGTTCTTTTTCATCCAAGTTAATATAATTCAGATAAGCAAAGTCAATATTAACTTAATACTCTATTTATTTTGGCCATCTTATTTGTTATACTTTTATATTGTTTTTATTAACCATGTGATGCTATGGTTGATAAGGTATTTGCCTTAATCACACGTTTCAGTGATATATTTGAATGATAACAAAACACTGACAAGTTCTGCACGTTTTATTTAAGTATTTTTATTTTGATAGGACTTATTTTATCTTTGTTTATAAGAAGTCTTGAAAGTTATAGTAAGATGGCAAGATTTAGAATTGATGAAAAGAAGAAAACAGAAGACTGAAGGCTCCAATGACCATGAAGAGTACATCAACAAGCACAAAAGCAACACTATGACCATTGACAAAAAAACAATGAGAATGGCAAAAGTCTTTATAAGAATTCATATGTCTGATTTGAAGATGACTCAATAATCGTGAAAATACTTAACATGTATGGAAATAGTCCAATAATTGTTGAAAAAATCTTCACAAAGCACCTCAACTAGTTCGTTTGATTTAGATTGACAACGATCATGGCCAAATTTCAATGAGTGTTGTTAGATAAATTTAATAGATTATGAACAACAAATGATCATTGATAAGAGAAGATAGAATCTCATGATCATGGAAAAGAATCAATGACTGTTGACAGGTTGTAAAAGCTAGTTTTATGTTTGAAATATTTGAATTTAATCACTCAAATATACCTTGGGCTATATAAGAGCATCTAATATAAACCTTTTGGATGGTTAAAATAAAGAGAAATCCATTGCTTTTTTTTTTTTTTAAGTTTTAGTTCTTTAATTTTGGGTAGAATAAGTTTTGTGTAAATTTGTAACTAACTTTTGGATTAGTGAGTATAGGTTTTCTTATGTACTAAATTGTATTTTACTATCTAGATTGAGACTTAGATACTTACTAAAGTTTAATCCTTTGCTAAGTGGTAGAGGTTGGTATTAAGTCTTTAAAAATACTAAGGAATGTGACTCTCTTCATCCTTACCAAAAAGAGAGAGTTGTGAAGATTTTTTTCTTAGCTTATAAAAAGAAATATTGTATCTAAGCCTAAAAAAATAGTGAAAGGCCTAAGTGTTTGCTTAAAGTGGATATAGACATTGTCAAATTATCGTAACTTTTTATGTTTGATTTTTTCCTTCTCCTTTCACCTGATCAAGTTTCAATATCAACCAATTCATCCTTCCCCCATTGGATTGTCATCCTCACTTAGTTTAATCGTTTGCTTGCCTTTTAACCCTTAATATAACATATTGAATTTTATGTTGTTCGCACTTCTTTTGATATTCCATTTTCTACATGGGACTTTCATTCAAGCTTTTTATCAAACATATTTGTGTACAGTATATATGACAAACATCAGTAACAAAAGACTGAGATTTAGCAAATATTCTTTTATTACTTTAATTTGCCACCCATTAAGTCAATTAGCATCCAAAATAAGGAAGATCTTAGTAAAAAGCCTTACAAAATAAGATCAGTCTCTTATAATATCGTAATTACAAAGTAAAATCTTACAAAATAGCTTTAACACTTATAAAATCAAATCAATAACTATAGCTTCTACACCAAAAAATTCTATATTAAGCTCTACAACCAACAGTCGCCCAACTACCCTAATCATGTTAACACTATTACCACCATCATTTGCACATAACAATTAATATCGATAAAATTGCTTATGCCTACAAACATTTTCCTCTTCTTTAGCTTCTCTGCAAGTTAGTTTATCCATTTCTAATTCTCCTCAACAAACTAGGTATGATTTGTTTTGCTTTTTCACAAATTTTCCATCAATCAATCTAAAATATTATTATGAATTCATCTCACATGACATAAACCTCGTATCTAGATTAGGATTTGTCCATGAGGTTCTCATAATACATTGCTTATCACAAAAGAATAAATCAACAACATTATACACTGTTTATAATATAGAGAAGCAAGAAAATGAGATGAAAAAGTAAAAGTTAGACTCAGAGGTGTTGATGTCTTTTTATATTTCATAATCCAACTCATTAAGTATATTAGTTCAATTTTTTTTCTATGTTAGCATTTAGTATTAAGATACTTGAACTGAACCTGCTAAAAAATTTAAATGCTCACAATTTATAGTTCAACCAACAATTGTAATTAGAAACAATATATGCACTCAAAATATCAGATTTAAAAAGTTTGGATTCGATGGGGTCTTTAAACCTTGTAGATAATATCACAAAAATCAAGTCCAAGTTTAATTTATCTAGTTTGTATTGATTGGTATCACATTCATGTTACAAATATTTTATAAAAATAAAAAAATTATTTAAAATTAATCATTAGGTATCTGATTCAATCATATTAAATTTATTTTTTCAAGTTTTGTTATTTTGAGGTCAAATCTTAGTCTTATCTAAATTAAAAAGAAATGTATTTGGATTTGAAAATTTGATTTCCTTCTAGAGAAATAGATATTTGATCACGAAATAGTTACTTGAAGTTAAGTCTTATCAATGATATATTTTAATTGATATAAAAAGAAACCAAAAATGTTGCATGATACATATCACATCTTGCATCATGGTTGGCAAAATATTCTTTTTTTTAAAAAAAAATGATAAAATGATTAGATATCTATTATTTTATACATTTTATAGTATCAACTTTTGTATTGATTTTATTTATTTTTGTAATGGTGTGTGAAATTTAGAGTAGTCAAACACAACATTGATGATAATAGTGCAAAATAATATTGTGTTTAACTGTTCTAAATTTCATATATGATTACAAAAAAAATAAATAAAATTGATCTAGAATTGATGCTGTGGAATACAAAAATAATAGACATTCGATTACATTCTGTTTTGAATTCATAAAAAAATAGAAAAATAAAGAAAATTGATATAAAATTTGATGCTACGAAATAAAAAAAATGACAGACACTTGATCGTTTAGAATTTTTTTTAAAAAAAAAATAGAAATAAAATTTGCGAAATGTGGTCGCGCCACTTATCATTTATATGACGCGAGATGCACCCTGAAAAAGAAAAAATTAAAAGGAAAAAAATTGGAGCATCCCTACTACACCAGAAGAAGCCTCCATTGAGCTGGGGCATGAGGTGTCTTTCAATAGGGCAAGGGAATAGAATATATTGCCTATGTGAACCATCAAATGACAAAAGATGTAAATGTGGCAACCCTTTCCCCTTCAATTCACCATCTCTGAATGACATTACCACATAATAACGTCCACAACCCAATGTGTTCAGTTTGTAAAGCGTGAGATTCTTGGTATTCAAGCACAGTCACACAACAGAAGTAAGCTTCAAGCACACTAAAAAATTATGCCTCTGATCATGAACACAAGTTTGTGATGCTGATTTCTTTTCATGAAGTATTTTGCAACAAGTGTAAAAAATGGTCATCTGTGATCAGCTACGGAAGATCTCTGTGTCATCTTGAAAAAGCAGTCAAGAAAGATCGATCAAAATATCATTTTCTTTGGAAAGCAAGCTTCCTAGCCTATCATTGGTTTCATTAGAGCAAGAATCAATCAATATTGTTTGGTTCTAGCGTATGAGCACCTTACCCTTTATCCTATATGCACCCTTACAAGGGAATAAATGATTTGTAGCTTTAATGACCCATTATAAATTCTGATAATCATGCATATGAGGACCTACAGCTCTCTCTTCATTCACTTCACTACAAACCTTCCAAGCTCCTGTTTTTCTCTCCTGCGCCTCTTCAACCTTTTTCTTTGAAATGATTATTTCTGTATCCTTTACAGAGTTGATAATTGATGTTGGGTCAGGATTGGGTAATCTGCATCCTGAGGTTTAGATTGTCATGTGCGATATTGGGTGATCTAGCCCTTGGGATGCAGATTACCTCGTCCTCACTTGCAATGCAGAAAAGGACCTAAAGGTGACTTCGCTAGGTGCAGAAAACAACCTTGTGCTTGCAGTTTCCAGTCAGGTGTTTCCCCTAAAACATTATTCAGTTCACTGAGGATATAGTTCACTGCACAACTATACGCACTGGTAATAGTTTTCCTATTGATGACGATCAGATTCCGACGGGAGTAATATTTGATCTAGATCCTCGTGACCTGAAATCAGAAAAAAAAACAGCGAGTGCGTACTGGACTTTTAGCCTGCAGGAACACTTTGATGTTCAAGTTAGTTCAGATCACAAGGTGAGATAATATATCTTAAGTTCCAAGTGAATTTCTGTAATTCTTGTCTATGGCTGTTTTTGACTTTTTCTATCAGGGCCTTTTTCTCTCTAGTTTGAGTCTTTAGAGTGCCTCTCTTGTCTTTGAGCCCATATGCAGTTCAGATAAGCCTCACCGGACTTCACCAAGTGACCAACTTGGGCTGAGGTCATGACTCTTTCGTCTTTGAGCACATATGCAGTTCAGCTGAGCTCGCTGGACTTCACCAAATAAACAACTTGGGCTGACGTTATGGCTGTTGATGAAAGCTTGCTGCGCAAGTATGGGTCTCAAGGCAATTATGACAGTGTTAATCTGTCACATCAGGTGTCAGTTGATAATTGGGAAACTTTTATGAGAAAAAACTCAATTAGCAAGGTGATGCTACAAGGCGATCTAATCTCTATACAACGTATCCAGATTCCTGTGAAACATATTTGTATAGTGAATTAACTCATTTATTGGCTTACACGAGGCGAAAACAATTATACTATTATGTCTCATTCTCTTTTAAGTTTATTCATATCACCTTATTATCCTAGGACTAATGTGATGTTTTTTTTTAATCTATATTTCGGCGTGTTTGGCTCCATTATTGCCAGCTCGATTCCACATGGCTGTTCTTATCTGACCCATATCACCAGTATTATGCTTTTGATAGCTTTAGTGTAGTTGTCCAGTTGGAGACCTGTTATCAAATATGCAACCGAAAAACTGTTCATAGATTTTCTAGTTGAATTTACGGTTTCCTTACCTCTTACCCAGAAGCTGCTCTTTTAGTTGATGCAGTAAGAAGTTATTGGGCATCACTTAATTTATCAGCTCTTCAGACTGGTATAAGCAGACTTATTTATTCTCATAGTTTTTGACATCGCCAAAGATAAAATCTTTGGATGTAAACAACTGAAACAGCAAAACTATATCTGCATTAGAAATTATACACATGAAAATTGTAATTTTTACAAGTAAAAGAGAGAGATTTCAGGTTATCTAATTAATGTAGAATTATTATTATTATTATTAATTTAAGATATAATTAAACATGTTGAGCCTGACTAGCTAATGACAGTCTGTTAACTTCTCCAAGCATCTTTTCTATAAGACATGATACAGCAAAAAGCTTATTCTGAACATGTATAGATGAATTCAGCTATTGGTCACATTTCTTGGGTTTCTGCACCAACCTAACAGCTTCTTCCTTGCTTTCACTGAAATCCTTGCTATCTTTAAAGATTAGAAATTCCACCATCTCCACTCTGAAAGAAAATGAAACTTCCAAATAAATGAGTGATGCAAGAGCCAAAGTCTTTGCCAACTACACAGTGCCAGGCTAGCCCATGAGCTTCAACAAATTTCTGTTTATTGAATTACAGACATCACTAACTTGTACATGACAAAAATTTTATAATTAAGGAGAAAGTCTCTTCAATGCTCATCATTTTTCACTTCATATAAAATTTTGATCATTGACAAATGTCATCAAATCAAGGTCATGAAAAAATACTATAATACTCTCCACTTTCACCGCTATCAAGGCAGTTTTCAGACACAAATCCAAAGAAACATTTACCATCTATTGGATAATTTCTTCTCTAGAAGAACATTAAACATATTCATCATCTCTATCTACATTACCAACTCCTTTAACCTATTCGTATCGTATCATTTACTATTCTACTCTTCTTTATATGCCATCACCTTCATACACCATATCACAAGGCATGGAATAACACTACACCTTCTCCAATCTAAATCACACGTTACCTAATCCTCAAATCTTCACTTGGTAATGAAAGAGAGGCAGTTCTGAGTTTCCCAAAAAAAAACTTTTTTGAAGCTGCACACTCTTGTTATTTGTTAAAAAGTGAAGCTCTCCATGCATTGATTCATGCCCACTTGCATGCGTTGGCATATCCAAAATTCATAAAGATCAAATAAGCATAATTCATTTAGTAGCCTATTCCAAAGGTTTATTCTTCAAGAAAATAAAGTTTAAGGTGAACATAATTTGACAAGACATGCTACTATTTGAAGAAAGATTTTTTGGGTAACATTCATTTGGGGGGCCCTTTAGAAGTGACATCTAATGAAGCCTACAACCATGAATTATATGGGATATGTGAATATCGTATGTGTAGTTCTTTTTTTTTTTTTTCTTTTCCTTGATAGACTGTGGAAGATCATTTCTCACCCTTCCCTCAAATTGAAAGGAACTTGAATCATTACTATATTTACTTTTCCCACAAGGAGAAATGCTTCTTTTTCAGCAAGTAGAACCTTTACAATCTAATGTTGTCACATTGCTTTTGAAAAGGAAAGATACCTTTCAATTAGGCTTGCTCTGTCACCACATGCCTATCCATTCATTGGTATCGAAATAGGAATTGCTCTATTAGGAGGTGAATTATCAATCTCTTGGACTATAACAAAATATTTACTGTATGTTTGGGATTGTTATTGCCTATGGTATTTCTTTTATTAGAAAAATATAAAAAAAAATCTTAGATATTTATAATATGAGTTTCAAGAGCCAAAAGTTGATATTGAGAAAAACTCAAATTTAAAATTTTGTAAATAGCTATTGAATTGGCTTAAGAATGTCATAAACTATTTGAATGAACTAAAGATAACTTAAAAGTTTGAAATATTGTAATTGTAGTCAGCTTTGAATAATAGCAATATCATGTTCTTAATCACCTAACAATTAGCCCAATAATTTGACACTAGTTTTCTTGATTGGTAGGTAAGAAAAGTTATTAAGGCTTTGTTCATTTCATAGAAAATAATTTATCTCTAAAAAATATTTTTAAAAAAAATATTATCTGAGAAAAATATTTTTTGAAAATTATACTTTCTGACATCTAAAATACATTATAAAATATTAATTTTCTTTTGACTTATAAAATTATAATAAAATTTAGACCATAAACACTTTATATTTATAATATTTATTATTTAGTATAAAAAATATATTAAAAATAAAAATTTTTGTAGATTCCACTTATTATTGGCTATCAGCATCTGTTTTATTTTATATATATATATACATAATTTATTTTCATTTGGATGAGTTTGTTAAAATCCAGAAAATGACTTTCTCTAAGTGACTTAATTTTTTATTGTTAAGAAAAATGTTTTTTGTTAACTAATTTTTTTAAGCATGCTAAACATTAAAAAATAAAAAATATATTTTTCAGAAAAAATATTCTCCTAACAAACTAAGATAATAAAAGTTTTACAGATAAGTGGAACAACTAGATATCTTTCTAAAAGTTTGCTTACCCTCGACAAGTTAGTTAATTTGGAGAGACCAACTAAGGCTTCTGAGGTGTGAAATACACCAAAAAAATTGAGAAAATAGGATTCCATCCATATGATACAACAAAATCTCTAAACTTCCCATACATAAACTTTTTGTAGGAAACAGTCCAATAACTAACTTGGGTAAGGGTATTGTATTGAAATTCTTGACAATTCACTCTAAGATACAGTAAATCAAAAAGATTTTAAGGAATAAGTTGGGACCTGTTTGATGCAATGAGAAATGGATTGGCAATCAGAGACCTCATGTAAATCAAGAGCTTGTAAGCTAGTTCCATCACATGGCTCTGCATTACCTCCGGAATGTCTGTCTCTAGCACTACAGCTTTTCCGTCTAGCTAGATGTGGCAATTTTTTATCCAATCCAAAAATCCGACCTGAATTCGTTCTAAAAAATGCAATCCAAAATAATCTAAAAATTTTAGGGTCGGATCAGATAATGGTCAATCCGATAGATCGGATCAAAATTAACATGAATGAGTTAACCCGTGACCGGATCCATTTGACCTGATGACAATAGAAAAAATAAAATTTATTACTGAATATATATATATAAAGTAGTATAATTAAAATAAAAAAGAAATTTATTTTAAAAAAATATTTAAATTATTTAATTAAATTCAAATTTTATTTTATTTAAAATATGTTGATATTTTTATGTTTTAATAAATTTACTAATTTTAACTTTATATGCTTAAATTATAATTTTTTATATACAATAACAAGTTATTTAGCAAGAAAAAAAGCTATTTATTATGATAAAATAATTTTATCATTTTTATAAAATTATCTAATGCAATTAGAAACTATTATTATGACAATATTACTTCTTATATCTAATTTTGTGGGTAATCAAAATTTGACACCAATATATTGTGATAAAATATTATGATAAAATAGTTTATATCATAATTTATCTTAAATGCTCATTTGTTATAATAAAATTTTTGGCCTCAAAATACTCAAATTTTTTGCAAATTTTCAATTGTATTCAAAGTTTCTAATTGAGTCAATTACACCTTAATTTGATGAATTGGTTTTTTTTATTTGTACCACAAGTCAAAATCAGTATTTAGTAAAATACATATTTAAACTCAATTCATCCTTATATTTTTTTAATTAGTTTAATTAGATTAAATTTTAGTTTATACTTTACTACCATAATATTTTATTTTTACTCAATTTAAATAAATTTTCACAAAAATATAAAAATTTTATTTTTATTTTAGTTCATAAATAATTAATTTTACATTAATTTCATGTTTTTAATTATAAAATTTTATTTTATATATTTAAATAATAAACTAATAAAACCTTAAATTTTATTTTAGGGATAAATTGTTTGAGAATGTTTAGGTAATTGATTTTTTAAA